>JAXQQM020083336.1:0-200602 GCA_034641835.2 Pinus albicaulis | reverse complement strand
TTTGGATTTGCACACTTTCCTTGGTCTATTTTTTGCTTGGGTTTCATTTCTTTCATTTTCTTGACCAATTTATTTTTCTTACCCTTTGATTTTTCTTTTAGGGTATACCCTCTTTACATTTTTTAAATTATTTGATTTTTTGGTTTTTCAAGAATATGGAACACCTTTGCTCAAGAAAGAAGGTTTGAACATATTCCATAGTTCAATCATGACAATCATGAAAAATGAAACCTATTGGTATAGGAGTCTAACATGGAGCGAAACAATCGAGACTTCATCATAAAATCCATCAACAACCCTGGTATGCAGTTGGGTACCTTGTTATTGGCATGCAAGATGATGCGAAAATTCTAGATGGCCTCTGTCCCCTCATATGTAATTCAGTTGGCAGGCCGGTGCGAGAAAAGGGTCTGCTTCAATTGGTCCCAATACTTCCGCAACAAGTTTTTGGCCAATGTCCATGAATCCCAGGAGCAGGGATGAGCATTTTGTTATTCCTGGTTGCTACTTCTCATTGCATTGGTCTCCTGGGAAGAACCTGAGGAAATATTCCTCCCTGAGCTCACCCCAGACATGTGCGAGCGGGCTCGATATATGAGCTTGTGGGACTCTAAGAATGCGTAGCGCATTGAAGAAAACCAAGTCTTCTAGGTGTTGTTTCAGAGTGGGCTCGCAACAGCTATCAAATCCTGGCCGTGTCTGTCGCCAGCCATCTATGATAAGTGTAAAATCATCATTTTATTCTAGGTGAATATGCATAATGTCCAAATCCAAGGCCGCAAATATCCTGTGTCGGTTTCACTCCCTTATATCGTTGCCGATGAAGAGATTGATTGGTTAATTGCGTAATGGCCTCCTCACTGGAAGCTTGGCTTCAAAACAGGTGTGAAGAGCACTGAAGGAATGAGCACAACAAAGGTTACCCCGCCTGTCATCACCAAAGACATCGGAGGACCGAGAAAAATCACGGGGAAGGGTGTCGAAGCTGCATCACAAAAAGGCTCGCAGCCTGGTAAGAGTACAGGGTGTTAGCTCCCCATAATTTACAGATTGGCAAGAACGAATGGACAGGGGTAACATCAAACCAATCTTTGGAATCCTAGGACCTAGCCTTCCTGGACTCAGAGAGGGCTCTCTCTATGCTTATGTAAAGGATTTCAACTTGTTTGATTTTAGAGTTTGATTTTAGGCTAGTTATAGGGATTAGGGTTTGCTTGTTTGTTTCTTTGGTTGGATAAGTTTTCAATAAGAATAAGGAGTAAGAGAGGATCAATCCATTGGGCTATGGAGTCTGCAAAGATTTCGAAGAGTGAAAAAATAGTTCAAGGGTGTTTCATAGGGCAAGTAAACAGGACTAAATGGATCTAAGTAGGTTTTGAGTGAGTGAAATGAACATGGAAGAGTGAATATAGTAGTTAAGGGGCAATCAAGGATCCTTTAAAAAACTAATAAAAATGAAAATATTTCAGCATGATTAGCATAGTAAAAACTTGAAGAGAAATGAACGATTCTTCAACCAAACAATACTAAAAATACCTTCGAGCAACATATGAGTAAACTTAGAGATCAGTTAAGTATTATCTAAAACTTACTTGCAATCAATTATATTTTTAACATAACATCTCAGTAAAACTAAAGAGCACTTAAGAATTCATTAATTAAACTTCAAGGAAGAAAACATAAAGATCAAAGGATGCAGACAAAGCAGGGTGCCAACAACACATATCCTACTCTAAGATTTCTATCCCATGATCAAAGAAAAATAATGAGAACTAAAGAAAACATGTACAAAGGTGGAATAAAACACCATTCAACAAAGCTTTATGAATCCTAAGAATGAGCTCAATCCACAGTTGCTCTATCTAAAGCCATCACAAGACACCAAAGCCAATTTCACAAATAAACTCAAAGTCTATATCATATTATGCTCAGCAACCAACCAACAATTACAATGAGGCCTCAAGACTCTATTTAACTAGAAAATGAGGAGGTGGAAATCCTAAGAGGCTTCTAGAAACAATAAATACACCATAAATGTCATTTATGTCCAAAGAGGCCATGCAAGGCCCAAGGCACATGATAATTATTGCAAAAAATGAAATATAACCTAAACATAACTCCTTAATCAAAGCTGGAGCGATTTTCCCAAAAAAACTTGAAAATATCCTTCAGTGTGTTTTTTTGACTTTTTTGCAAGGGGCAACTTCATAGGTCTGAAGGCGTAGTGCCTGCATAGGAAAACTCGGTCCACTTGCAGCCACGTTTTGATGGACTTCCCGATGTCAGAATTGGCTCCGTGATAGCTCGCTGGAAACAATATTGAGTCTAATTTGCAAAAATACCTTTGGTTTTATGATTGGGATTCATGAAAATATTCAAAAATTAAATCTCCCAAGGCTGCTCAAGGCGCAGCGTCAGCCCTGAAAACATGGCAGAAAGGTGAAAATTGGCATGTTTTTGGGCCTTTTGAGGGACCAAAACTGCTCCAAATGCTTTGAAATTTGGTGCACATGATGTCCTTGGGCTGAAGAATCCAAAAATTTAAAATTTACCTCCATTGGATCCCTATAGGAAAAGTGTAGCGCCAAGTGTGTTGCGCTTTCAGCCCTTAATATCAGTTAAAAAACCAAAAATGTCAAAAACTTGCCAAAATTTGCAATTATCTTCCTCATGGCGTTTGGGAGGCCTATAGAGAAGAGTCAGCAAGGATTCCAAATTTTTCTTGGTCTTTTGCCTCCTTGAGTGCTTTTATTTCGGCAAGGGCTCCTTTGAGCTTGGCCCTTGGAAATTTGTTCTTCAAGGTATAGTTATTGGCCATATTTTTCTGTAGGCCAAGGTCTCTTTGTGTCTTCTTCAGCTGCTTGTTTTCATCCTTATAATACTCAACGATATAATTTTCCATGCCAAGCTTTCTTTGTAGGTCTATGATCTCTGCATCCTTTTTTTGGAGCAGGAATCTTGTAATCCTCTCCTCATCTTCATTTTCATTGTCAAGGTCAATGAATTGGCACTCTTGTTTAATTTGATGATTGCCTTTCTTATCTCCAATAGTGACCTTTTCCTTGGCTTTTTCAAGCTTCTTTGTTAATGTAGAAGGTATGGCCCCTTGCCTTTTAGAGGCAGAAAACACATGCCTTTCTCCTCTTTGGTATGTCAAAGAAAGAGGTTTGATTGTGCTCATTTTGGTGTCCTCATTTTTGTTGCCATATTGACTGATATTTTCAGTTATATCCATGCTATCCTTATGGCTTTCATGGATTCTTTCATCATTGGAATCACCACTGCCATGAGCCTTACTGTGTTCAATATCACCTCTGTTGTCCTTGTTTCTTTGATCAGTGTCAACATCATCCTCATCATCATCATTATCACTGCAAGCCTCATTTTTTTTACTTTCCTCATGGCCATCATGACTATTTTCATGACTTTCACTGCCTCCCTCATTACTAATGCTTTCATTATTGCTGTGATTTTCACTGTTATCAACAACCTCTTCATTTTGTTCATAGATATCATTAGCTTCACTGAAATTTTGGTCCTTGGTGTCACTGTTGTCATTAGAATCATTATTTCTATCAGTTTCCATGTTTTCTGCCTCATCACTCTTCTCTTTGCTTCCAACATCATCACTGCCCTTGTCACTACTAGGAGCCTCACTATTTTTACTATCATTGTGGCTCTTAGTTTTACTGGCACTATCATCATCATTATTATCTTGGTCACTTGCTTCATTTGTGTCCATGTTGTCTTATGCTTCATTGCTAACCTTTGCCTCTTCACTTTCCTCATTACTGTTTGTCTCATCATTATTGCTTGATTGATCATCACTTTCTCCTTCATGGTCACTTTCTTGTTCACAGCTACTTCCCTCTTGATCTGATGCACTGGGAGAGGGCGAGGAAGGAAGGTTTTCTTGAGGTGAGGATACATGTGTAGATGATGAAGCATAATCAGTAGGATATGATGGGGAAGTAGGGGGAGGAGGATGAGATGATGAGGGAAAATTTTGCTGAGGATGGGGTTGTAGGTTTGTGAACACTTCATGAGCAATGAACACCTCCCATGGTATGCCTTTTTGCTCCAACTGATGTAGCACAACCATCTTGATTAAAGAGTGATGAAACAAACTTTGCATTTGCTGGGAATAGTTCCCCTTTTGTACAACAAAAGACATCTTGTCAATACTCCTATAGAGGTAGTATGGAAAATGAAGCATATTAACCCTAATAAAGTGAATGAGTAATTTGATATGATAGGAGTAAAGTCTAGAGTACCTTCCCTCACATGTAAATTATTTCATGATGACCCTCATCAAGGGTGCATACCTCTCCAACAAATGTGAAAAATGGAAGATAGATTTGCAGCCTTATTTGTATCTAGGTGATGCAGGAGCATCCTGCGTGATTTTCATTAAAATATTGTGTAATTAAGGGGTAATGTATTTTTAATTATTTTATAGATTATTATGCTGATTTTTAATAAATTAAGACAGAAAAATGTAAGTGTGAGGATTATTGTAAATATTATTTTAATAAATTAAGGATATGAGTGGAGTTGAAATTAGGTAGATAATATAGGGATGGCGAATTCCTTAAACGGGACTTAGTTGAGGCCAAAAAATGGATAAATCTATTTTATATTTTGGTTGATATTTGTATGGAGGAAATCATGGATTGAAATAAATTCATAATTATTTATAAATAGGAGGATTGTGTGAGGATGAAAAATAGTGAGGAATATGGAGAGAGAGAGAAATGGTTTGAGAGATTTTGTAAAAGGGCCGAGAGCTGAGAGGCCATCCATTGTAATATTCGGCCAAATGGTCTGAATCTGGAATTTCTTGTTGTATTTTATAAAAGTAGATTGGTTATTGTTTGACTCTCTCTTTGTTTATATTTGGACTTGAATCTAAGTAGCTTTGTATGAGATTTTTGAGTTAAGTTTCCACGATAAGGTTGAAGAAGTCCGTTGTATATGCTAGGATCTGTTTTATAGCAGAATACTGGCATCATTTTGGTATCAGAGCGAAGATCCATGCCTGGCGAGGTTGAATGCGTTGAAGACAGATCAAGGTTTGCGTAGAGAAGAACTGTGATAGTGTGATGAATGCCAAAAGAGCAAAGGGCAGCCAATGAATATGTGTGCGATGGGAGCCAAATCCGTTTGGTAAAACACTGAGATGGTAGACAACGTAGACGCAATCAAATGCTGTGGATTGAACACAGAAGCAGCGAAATGTCGAATGTGGCATTAGAGAGTGCTGGAGATAATTCCATAGAGGCAAATCGGTACTGAAGACTATGCATTCATTGTTGTTCTCGGCGTTGACGTGCAGGTCTTGTTTCCAGAATACGTCATTGTTGTTTTATGTTGACGTCTCTTGTATGGTAAATATTCCATTATATCCACATTGCATCTAAATGTCATTACGTTGAATGAAGATTGAAAACAATAGTGTGAATTGTGAGTTAGAATTATCGATTTTGGCCAATATAGACTGCAGTTTTGTATTATTTAAAGCCAGAGTTGCGCATCCAAAAAAAACAAAAATATCAGAGTTGTGAATCATTCTCGGTCTTGTCAAACTGGAGTAGTAGTTTATGCAAGCCGAATGTGATGGATGTAGATACAAATCATAGGGCCGAATAAAGGGACATCTAGGATATGGTTTACCAGGAACCGCAACTAATCATGGCTGTCCTGTTGTTTCAACAAAATGTTTGAGAATCTCACCAACTGGGATATCATGGGTAGCTGCAACCACGAAAGGTGTTTTGATGTATTCAGTGGATGACTCTTTTTGAATTTGATCCAACTGATCTTGACATTGATGTCACAATAGAGGTAGTGGATGTAGCACTTAGTCAAGGCAGATGTTGGAAAACGCTGAGACTATACCGTAAAAGGAGGTTGGAAATCAAAATTTCAACCAGCAATTGAGATTGCATTCACAATCTTAACACATTTGTAATGGAGTATCAGTCAAGAGATTGAAGGACCAAGTCAAGTCAAGCAAAGGTATAGGGTAAAGTCTGCCATTAGATACAGAATAAAAAAGAAGAAAGATCAAATATATTTTTCAGAGATTGAGAAAGTGCGACGAGCCTCAATATTAGTGTCTAAATGATTAAGGAATGCAGAGGAGTTACCAGTTGCATCTTTGCTACAATTGTTTGTGTATCAAGAACTCAATAATTGGGCACACTTTTGAAAAAAAAATAGCTCTGGTATGTGGTTTATTACTCTTCTTATTTCCTTGAGAAAATCAAATGGTGATATACCTTAATCTGATGAAGTTTCCTACCAATTTCCTCGTCACAACATTATTGACCATTCCCATCAATCAGTTACTGTAAGAAAAAAGCGTTTGGAATACCTGAGTAACCGCATTCATTTTACTCTGCAAATCTACTCCAAGATAAGATTCCTTTAGTTGGGACCCAATTCTTTATGCAATTTGGTGGTGGAGCTGTCCATTTAAATAGACCATTCATCTCTTTTGATTGCAACCTGATGTACATGTGCATAACACTTGGTTGGTTTCTCTTCTTATTTTACTTTTTTGCTTCATAAATCACTGCTACTCAAATGTTGGAATCCATGATTAAATCTCCTCACCCTACCCGTGCTGAAGCTACGGATGTGGCTAATATTGTTTTGGATCGGACTGATAGTGTTATGCTTAGTGGTGAGAGTGTAGCATGTTTTCTTCCAAATGCGTTGTCCCATGTTGGTAAATGGTGAATGGAATTTTCGTGAAGTTGGGAGAATGGCATTTGCGTGAAGTTGGGTGAATGGTGATTTCCAAAGATATCATTAGATTGTGTGTACCTTGAAGGTTTACAAGCATTATTTGTTGGGAAAGATTTATGTTACAAATTTTCTGGGAATATATTTACATTTTGGGGAGAGATTGTTAGTAAATCGACCTTGCACATTCAAAGTAAAGAAAAGCATGAATTCAATCTCATATGAAGAGTCTAATTTATTTGGAATTATATCTATTATAATTTCTTGATACATTCAATACTAAAGTGTGCATTGGTTGACTGCATCAATTTTTTGGTGTGGAGACAAAGCTCAGGTGGAGTTTAGAGTTGGATAGCTGGGATTCCACCAGAGACAAAGTCTGTAGAGGCTTGAATGTATTTCTAAATGAATACGAGAGAGAAGGTTTGGATCATTTCAACCACAAGAAGATTCAAGGTGAGTGCTCATTGAATGAATCAATATTCATTGAGTAAAGATATCTTAAAATTTGGATGATTAAATTTCCTTGCCATACTTAATAAGTTGATCTTTTGTAAAAGTTATAAAAGAATTAAATCAATCCATACGTTTAAGGAATGGAATTGGAGTTCATCTTAGAAATTGATGTGCGAGTATGGTTGAGTATGGTTTGTGTTTTTTGCTACGGAGAAATATGGTAATGGCACCATGTTAAAAGAAAGTTTTGAGAAATTCTTGTGAATGAATTTTTTTGTGCACTGAGGAGAGACGATGTTGCATGCGAACCGTCACTGCCAATAATGAGCTTCGTAAAAGTGCAGGAAAACTTCCTATTTACAATGGTAAGCGTGTTGAAGAGACTATGGTATGAAGGAAATGAGAATATTAATAGTGATAGAGACAGCACAGAAGAGTGAAGTCCAGAGAATTGGAATTGCGAAGAGAAGGTTTGTTAAATAACCTTGAAGGGAGCATAAGGTATTTTAATGTGAAAATTAAATGATTTATTTTATTTTAAAATAAATCTTGGGAAAAGTGAATTTCATTTCAATCTAAAGGCTAAAATATCATGTGAGTAAATGATAATGGGAGATGATGTAATTGGTGACTTGTGATATTTTCTGAAGAATGGAGTATGAGAGAGAGTGAAGATTTTACATCATAAAAATGTATTAAGGGTGTATGTTCATTAGAAGATTGTATAACTTGAATTAGAGTCAAAATATCCACTATTTTAATTATTGGGTCAAGCCTTGAAATCAAATTAGAGGTTAAGGTCAAATGAAAATTTGGATAGCTTGAGTTAAAATTGAGTTATTGTACAAGAAGGTGTATTTTTCATCCAAGATAAAGAGTTGATGTAAATTATGGAGTCAAAGAGTCTTAAACCAAGTCAAAGGTTTGAATTTAATTGGGTGCATGATTGGCAGAGCCCGACACCCAAATTGTTGGTCATTATAAGACATAAAATATTGCAGTTGTTGTTTGCAGCAAAGAGAAGCAAGAGAATTGCCCAGAGATGATTCCAAGACAGAGAACTAAAAGAGGTCAAGCGTAGGAAGAGATCTTGTATTGCTGAATGGAAAGTAAGAAGGCTTGCTGAAAAGGGGATTCAAATGAAATCCACACGTGAACAGATGAAGTTCACAAAGGAGGGGAAAATGACTGGTGATAGTCATTTTAGAAGATATGATGAAGACCATAGCAAAATAAAGAAGAAGGAAAATGCCAAGGTAATTGGCATATGTAAGCAGTTGACTGATAAAGAGTATGAGCGGGAGAAATTTGAGATAAAAATTCACCTTGAGTTTTTGATGGAATTGTTGCAGAGAAATAAAGGCCACAAACATGGTTGGACCATAAGGAAGAAAGTGAAATGGCAGAGGCTACACGCAAAGAGGGAACAACAGGTAAACATACAGTTGAAAGAAGAGCTAAGGAAGCTCGAGCAGATGATGAGTGTGAAAATGAGATGTGAAGAACTCAGAGAGGCTGAGTTGAAAATGGAAGTTTCCATTTGTGGCCCAGAACAGGGTGAAATTCTGGGTGATGAGATCAATGAGGAAGATCTCATGAACTATTGGAATAGTTTAGAAGAATCTGAAGATGTGTTGATGAGAGAAGTAGATGAGGCTATGAAGCCTTGCATTTTTAAATCTCATAGTTTGTGTATGTTTGCAGGATGTACAGAAGATGGTGGAAATTCTGGTGAAATTATCACAGAGATGAATGGAACTCTTGAGGTGAAATATGATGGAGAATGCCTTTTAGAGGAGGAAGGTACTGATTTTTTGAAACAAAAAGAATTCATAGATGAGTTCTTGTTTGGGGTAAGACAGCCAGTTGAAGATGTTATGGAGCAGAAGCATAATGAAAATTCCGAAGTGATATTCCAAGGAGGCAAAAAAATGAATTTGTTAAACGAAATTGCTGATAGAATTTTACAATGTGATGATACAGAAACCAGGATAACTCAGGAAGATGGCCTGAAGAAGAATGAAGCTGAGAATGAAGGTTGTGATGAAATGCTGGAAAATTTTCACAGGGAATTAGAGTTCTTGGAATGATGGCTCAAAGAACATGAAGGGGAGATGAAACTTGCAGAACCTGATACAGAAGAGATTGCAGTTACTACGCATGATAGGGATGAAATGTTTTTAACATTTATAGAGTTAAGTGAATGTTTTAACTCTTCAAATAATAATGTGGCTATAGATACATAAGGAAAACTAAATAAATATGGTGTTGAAATCACAGAAATTGAGCATAAAGTATTTGGAGTTGAGATGAAAGATCAGAAGCAGCATGGAAATTATGTCTGTAGGGAACCTGAAGTATTGAACCAACAGGATAAAGATAAAAGCAGCCAGCAGTTCAAAACAGGATCTGTTGAAATCCAGAAAGTAAATGATGAGAGATTGGTGCTTGAAGCATCAAAAGAGGCTGAAAGGTCTTATCTTTTTTAAACTAACAGTTTTTTTATGAATGCAGGTACAACACCGAATAAGAAATTTATTACTATAGGAGAAATCAATGACTATAGTTGTGATCAAGAAGAAATTATCGATTATTCTTCACTTCATAAAGTTGAGTGTTTAGCTCAGTTGGGGAATAAAGCATTAGACAAAGAGGAATTACTTTGAGGAATTGACGGAAGCAATTGTTGTAAAGGCCGATGGAATATGATTGACAGAATGAGTGACGAGTTACCAAACAGATTTGATACTTTAAAGGACCAACGAAAGAATAGAGTTTGGAATCCTGGAGGGAGCAAGTCATCAAGACTTGTGGCTGTCGCATTATTACAGAAAAATGATAGACCTCATAGACAAGAGTCTATGGAAACTTCTCTACATGGGGAGTCTGATGCAGGAGCATCCTGCTTGATTTTTATTAAAATATTGTGTAATTAAGGGGTAATGTCTTTTTAATTATTTTATAAATTATTATGCTCATTTTTAATAAATTAAGAGAGAAAAATGTAAGTGTGAGGATTATTTTAAATATTATTTTAATAAATTAAGGATATGAATGGAGTTGAATTAGGTAGATAATCTAGGGATGAGGAATTCCTTAAACGAGACTTAGTTGAGGCCAAAAAAGGGATAAATCTATTTTAGATTTTGGTTGAGATTTGTGTGGAGGAAATCATGGATTGAAATAAATTCATAATTATGTATAAATAGGAGGATTGTGTGAGGATGAAAAACAATGAGAAATATATATAGAGAGAGAGAAATGGTTTGAGAGCTTTTGTAAAAGGGTCGAGAGCCGAGAGGCCATCTATTGTAATATTCAGCCAAATGGTTTGAATCTGGAATTTCCTGTTGTATTTTATATAAGCAGCTTGGTTATTGTTTGAATCTCTCTTTGTTTATATTTGGACTTGAATCTAAGTAGCTTTATATGAGATTTTTGAGTTAAGTTTCCATGATAAGGTTGAAGAATTCTATTGTATATGCTAGGATCTGTTTTATAGCAGAATCCTGGCATCACTAGGTTTAAGAAATGGCTCATAGCAGCTTATGTATAAATTAGCTCTTTTGAACCATTTTTCACCTTTGGGTATGCCTGTAGCATGGGAAATGGCATCTGAGGGGAGTTCAAAGGTCACCCCTGCAAAGTTCAATTATTTGTCATGTAGGTTAATTATGAATAACCTTGTGAGCTCTGGGTGACTTTGTACCTATTGTACTCTTTCACAAAATTGAAAACATCCCACATTTTGGAAACATGTGACAATCATAGGAGAGGCATTAATGTCCATAGTTTCTTGGGGTTCAAACCAATCAACCTTCCCACCTCTATGTTTCTGCCTCCTAGGCACTTGGCCTTCTTCACCACTACCATTTCCTCCTTCTCCTGACATTTTGATTACTGCTATTTTGAAACTAACCCTATCTCTGCTTGTGAATATGATATGAAAGGTGATGGAATGATGGTAATAAGGCAACTTTTTGCAAGTGAGTGAGAGGGATGAATGAAGGTGTAAGTGTATGGAACAAATCCTTTAAGATTTGATGGATGGCCAACTTCAAATCACTACAACCACACTAGTGTATCCCTATTTGACTGATATCTCCTTATTTGCAGGTGATGGAGGTTTAAATAGGGCTTTTAGCATGAAGATTAGGGTTTTCACTTTATGATTTGTTCAATTTCTCTTAACATCAAACCATCAAAATTCATTGGAGGGAAAAGGTATGACATCCACCTACCAATTTAGAAATGCTTTGAAGACCCTTTGATGGCAACTTTGGAGGTATTTTTAATGTAATTGGGAGTTTGTAGGTGCAGGAGGAGCTTCAGGCCGAAACCGCAGCACCTGCACAGGGTCAGGCATGTCGGGCGGTGAATACGTAGTGCCTGCACGCCTTGTCGGGCTTCCTTGCCGAAAGCGAATCATCTACATGGGGTCGGGTCTGTCAGGCTGTGAACGTGCAGTACCTGCACGCGTTTGGGCCTGTCGGGCTGTGAGCACGTAGTACTTGTATGCGGTTGGGCCTGTCGGGCTGTGAACGCGCAGCACCAGAACGCCTCTCCACGGGCATGTCGGGCTTCCTGGGTGAACACGCAACGCACCTTTTAACGCGCAATGCGTGCCTTTGAACGCATATGGAAGTGAAAATTTGCATAGGAAAATTCTCCGGAGGCGCAATGCCTGACCCTGAACATGCAACGTCGACCTGAACACGCAGTGCCGGATGAACTTGCCCAGTTTTGACCAAAAACTCACAGTTTCTCCTCTGGATGCTCTGATTATCTTTGCAAGTGCACAATAAGTTATGTGAAGAACAAAATGATCCTTTATAGCCTAAGAAATTAAATTGAACTTTGGTAACCCACTTTGCTAATGTTTTTTACTCCCTTTATTTTAATTGATATCCCTTTGACCCTTTTTTCTTGTAGGAGGTAAAAAAAACTGAAATGGATTTTCCCTTTACTCTTTGAATCATGAAAAACTCACCTTTTATTTTTTTTAGAGAGGGTTGCACACAGTGGAATTTTCAAGGCAGTGTTTTTTCAATATAATTTTGAACTTGTCTTTCCTCCATTTTATCACTAACAACCTGACAGTGTTGGTATGCAGGTTTACAAAAACATGGTGAATTTAACCTCTTTAATCTTTGAGGCTTGATATGTCTACTTTTGACACCTTTGAGACAATCATTCCTTTTCCACTACCATGGGTTTCAAACAATGCCTTTCACCTCCCTAGGCCACTTCTATTTTGCAGGTACCTAAATTTATAATTTAAAACTCTTCTTACTGATACTCCTTACCTCCTTGTTCTGCAGATTTTTTTTGAGTCACAAGGCTTACTTTATTTGGCTTGTCTATGTCCTTGAAATTTTTTCACTTAGAATGTATTATGAAAACCATGAAGTGGCTCTTCTTTTTATCTTTGAAGCCTGCTAACTTTATTTTTGACAACTTGAGAAACTTAGACAGTGGCAACACTTCCAAAACTTCTTTTGTCCTTACCTTGAAACTCAACTAATCTTTTACTTGGCAGGGGGTTGAAAATTATGTCTTCACCTCCTTCATTGATCCTCAGGCAGGATAAACTTACCTTTGAAAACTTTTGGGATGTCACACACATCAATCTCTTTGAACCTTCTTTATGCTATCATCATGGAGGCCTGACATCTTCATTTTACCTCCTTTGAATGTCTTTCCAAAACCCTAGGTTTTTGGGCTTCTTGAGAACAATTATCAGTGTTGTCTTCTAAGTTCTCTACAGCCCTTTCAAGTTCATTAATTTCTATTCATTTCACCTCACCTTTTTCCCCTTGTCATTCATAATTTCTAAAAAAATTCTTCCATGTTTGGTTTCCTTGGTGTGCCTCCTTCATGTGGTTTACTACATTGGATCTTTGCTTGGCACACTGTTGGCCCATTAAGCCCAAAACGCTAGTTCTCTTCAAGCACAAGTGCTTTTATGTCTTCTTGCCATGAGTTGTCTTGATTCAGGATCAGACATCCTACCTCATAAAATTTATATTGATGGATCTCTTAACACTCCTGTAGAAGTGTCAAAATCTTAGCATTCACAAAACTTGAATTTTGACAAGGTAGTCTTCTTTGGGGACTTTCAGATCTTCTTTGAATAACCATGTCTCAATATTTGAATACATTTGAGTCAGCCTTTTATACAAGAAAAACAATATTTGGAACACAATGATGACCTTACCACCTATGAAACCCTAATAACTTAGTAGGAGTATCCTTTGACTTGATCTTTGACTAAAACCTAGTTTAGTATCTTTAAGTAAAAACTAGGTTTTTTACAAATTGATATATTGGAGATCCAAAATCTAATGTACTTGATTTATCTAAAATCCTACGGAGATGATTTTGAGACCATCAACCCTTGAGGAACTAGGTGAACATGGAAAGGAAGGGTTGTTTCGTAATCCTAGATGGGAAGTGGAGTGATGGGAAAAAGAAAAATAGGGTACTGAGGTTATGGGTGGGAAAATGGGATATAGATGAGTGGCACAAGCCCATGAAGGGTCTTTTAGGAGTGCTAGGTTAACCCTGGAATGGTAAAATAGTAGAATAGTGAAAATTTTGGTATAAGGATAATGAAGGCAGTGAGATTTCTAAAACTCACAATATTCAACAATATTGTTTGTAGAAATCTAGAATTGATATTTAGTCATCTACAGATAGTAAAAATTACTGATGAATAACATAGGGAAAGGCACAGAAGCAGCAATGTAGAAGGATGCGCAGTAGGATCTTGGTAGCAAAGGACAGGAGGTAGGAGGTGTTCACTCCCCTTGAGGAACAAAGAAAATGAGTTACCCTGCCAAAGGGCCATGGAAGAAGTAGCACTCCCAACAACCAGAACGAGACAAAGCAGTTACACTGACCGAAGGAGACCTCGAGAAAATTGCAGACGCAGTCACTTTTTCTACAAAAGACAAATGGTTAGCTTTGGAAGAGCAGCAGAAAGCCGCAGCCGACACACTTCAGGCCAAGCTCTGTAGCTAAATACAGACACATCGCAAACAAGTATGATTCAGGTACAAACGCCATCAACAACTAGCAGCATAGCACTTGTTACAGTGGAAACCCATCTCTATTCGTTGCCTAGCACAACCCTCGTAATAAGTCCACCCGACTTGGGAGTGCAAGCCTAGGCTTGTGCGGAGGTACAGTTGGATCTAGCCAGGTTGCCACATGAACCATTGCAGGTTCTCCACACCTCTTTGTTCAAAATAATTCAACACCAGGACCATCAAGTGCACTACCATCTCAGTGTAGTTAAGCAGAAAATTGAGGAAAAAATCGTTGAACTTTCCCAGGTACAGGCTGCGTGTACCCTCGCCACTGTGCAGCAGACAGAGCTGGAACACCTCATTAGTAGGTTCTACACAGACGTCTTCGAAGATATTCCAGCTTCTCCCACCCCCCATGCCAAGATTGAGGGGTTGGTGGCAGCATTACGAGCCTTAAGGACCGAGATCCAGGCAGTCAAAACGAAGATGGAACAAGAGATCAAAAAATTACAGGCCAAGTTGCAGCCAAAGACACCACTAGAGGTACGGGCTAGCAAGATGCACTGGTTACAATGATCATGAATGTGATTACAGGACAGATTTCTTAGGGTGCCAAATTACTGGAAACAACTATGCAGTTATGGACCAAGGTGTAGCGTGACCCTCTCCTGCGTGAAATCAGCCAGAACCTATGACAGAAGGAAGAACTGTTCAAGTAGCTGGAAGCCACTATGCCTACTATGATTCTTTCTCAACGATTGGCATGACTACAAACCATCCACACCCTTCAGGATGATATCGAAGAACTCCGCCAGAAAAAGAAGACTCTCAATGATCGCCTTAAGCCATGGGATGATGAAGCCCTCAAGCTCTCTCAGAATATTGATATCACTATTAAACAATTGAACCAGACTCTGGAGAGCATCACAACTGAATAGAGGGAGCAACTTCACAAAAATTGGTGGATATTTCTTAGAATGCTGATGCTAAGAGTGGAGTGCTACCCACACTGGTTGAGGTGATCAGGCTGTTGTAGGAGTAGGTGGAGACCCCACGGCCATAGTGACTCAGGACAAGTCACAAGATTGTGTTGGGGGACTGTTGGAATAGGGTCCCCTAAAGCTGCAAATTTTGTACAATTTTTTATATTTTTGGTCTTAATTAGTCTAGCGCAAGGGTTTTTGGGTGGGTCAAAGCCCCAAATGCATTGTAATGTGTCAAGGGTAGACCAAGAGTCTGCAAACCACGATTTGCGGTCCATTGGAAGCGTAGGCTAAGTCGATATAAATAGATGAAAATTTTGAGTCTTAAGGTAGGCAAGAATTAATTTTGATGTTAAGTACGAATTGTTAGATCTGTGGTTGGGTTGTTTGGGTAAGGACTCTTGCTGGCTATGTACATGGAGATCCTCAGTCCTGCTATGTGCGGACCCTACTAGCTGTGTGCATAGGCTGTGTTTGATTTTCTTGGGTTTTGGATGCTAATATATGCGGATATAGTTGAAGTATCTCTATGTTATCTGAGCTAACATGTTACTGTTGATGCGAACCTTTGCGTCTGTTGGAGCTACAGATACAGTTGTGTTCTCTATTTATGCTACGAATATGCCTGTGTTATGGTATGAAGTGTATCTATAATATGTTATTAATAATGTGTTATGATATTTTTTGCTGGTAACTACTGATATGCACGTGGATGCGAAGGTATTAACTAGATCTGTGCATGATAATAGCTCTGTTATACTGCGGATTATGCTGTTAATAAAACTGTGAATAGACCTGCCTTGTACAAACCTGATAAGCTACGAATGCAGATCTACTAGACTTACCTCCTCTCTCTCAGGGTGCAGAAACTTGGTTCCACCACCCTCCCATACTGCTTCGGGTCAGAATTTGGCCTATGCAAGCAGGTCACTATCGAAAGGGCCAGTAGTATAGGGGTTTGTTGGAAAACCTTCACCTCCAAACTTGGGTTAGGACCCCTTGAGCCAACACATCTACACAATAAGAAATGACCCAATAAGTAGGAAAATGTTCGCAAAGCACACCAAGCCAAAAATGTACAAAATGAAAAAACACCTATGTATAAAAGAAACACGCACCAGAAACTCATGCATAATATTTTTTGAGATACAACCCATTTCTGGGATGATCTAGAGGATAATATTCATAATCAATATGCTCATAAGCCCCATTCTGCAAAACACGTTTAAAAATGTAGGGCCCATGCCACATGGGTGGAATTTTCCTACCCCTAGCTTATCGTGAGCTTGGTCATACAAGAGGATGAGGTCTCCTTCTATAAAGGAACGAGGGGAAATCGACTGGTCAAAATGAGCTTAGACCTGCTTTTTCTGTGCTTCTATGAAAAGAGAAGCAAAATGACGAGTTTCATCAAGACTCTCTAAATATATAAGACGCTTTTCTTCCGGTGAAGTATTAGGCAATAATTCAACAACTATCTTGAGAGAAGGTATTTCACATTCAATCAGGAGGGTAGCTTCCAGACCATAGACAAGATGGAATGGAGTGAATCTGGTTGCATCCTTCACTAAGGTTCAGTAAGCCCACAAAGCTGAAAACAACATGAGATGCCAGTTTGACTTGTGCATCCTAATCATACATTGAAGCATAGTAATGAGAACCTTTTTCATGGCTTCAACCTGGCCATTGGCCTAAGGGTAGTACGACGTTGAGCTATTGTGACACAAACCCAACTTAGAAGTCAAATCAACCATCATGCAATGAAAAAAATGAGATCCATGATTGGTAACAATGGCTTGGGGACACCAAACCTAGTAATGACATGATTGAATAGAAATTGTGCGGCTGTCTTACCATCAGCTGTAAGTGTAGGCATTGCTTTGGCCCATTTTGAAAAGTAGTCCATGGCTACAATAATATAAGCATGCCCCTCGACCGAGTGAGGGTTACATGTCATAAAATTGATGCCCCACTTCGCAAAGGGACCAACGGTAATGATAGGATGAAGATGTGAGGGTGGTGTGCGCATCGTGCATTGATAGGTCTGGAAATCGTGGCACTTACAGATAGAAACAATGAAATATTTAAATATGGTGAGCCAGAAATTCCCAGCACAAAGAATATTCTATGCAGTATCATATCCAGACATGTGACTGCCACAGGCGCCACTGTGGAAATCATTCAGGACCTTTTCAGCCTCCTCGAGAGTCAAACACCGGCGGAGAACATAATCAGCTTCGATGCGGTAGAGAGTATCTCTGACTATGTGATAAGGTTGCGAATGATGGCAAATGCATCGACGATCATCCTTCGTCAACTCAAATCAGAAGGTGGAAATCTGAAGATATACGATGATATCACCCTACCAAGGATTGAGGGTGCTAATAAGAAAAATCGTGTCGTCCGGAATGCATTCCTTAGAACCAGATGGAGCAGAATCAGAAGGGAGAGAGCATATCAGATCTGTGAAGACCAATGACTTCTTCGACTTAGTGGTAGTGAATTCCAAATTGAACTCTTGGAGGATAACAATCCACTTCGATTATTTTCCCCTTAGCAATTGACGAGTCAATATGTAAGTCATAGAGTTGCAATCAGAAATCACAATCGTTGTGCACAACAGAATGTAGTGACGAAAATGTTGAATGACTTAGATAGCAACCAACACCAACTTCTTGACATGTGCATAGCGAGTTTCAATATCGATAATATTATGAGACAAATATTAAAATACATGTTCATCACCATCATTATCGTCTTGCACCAGAGCCATGGTGATAGTGCTAAACGCGGCAGCCAAATAGAGGGAGTAATCGCAATGGTAATTAGGAGGACGCAATAGAGGAGCATTCACCAACAATATATTCAGTGCATAGAAGTATTTTTGGGCTATCTCATCCCAAAATAATAGGATGCCTTGCTTAAGTAATCGTGTAAATCCTTTGGCCATTTCAGCATAGTTTAGGATGAAACGGTGTAGGAGGCTATCTTTCCATTACAGATTTTGCAGCTGATGTAAGGAGGAAGGAGAGGGGAGATTAACAATAGCTTCAACTTTGAGTGGATCAAGACGTATCCCATCTTTAGAGACGATAAACCCTAAGAGTCTATCGGAGTCAACGCAGAAGACAAACTTATGTGGATTAAGCTGGATGTTATAGCATCGACAGTGAATAAAAAATTAATGAAGATGATCAGGGTGGTCTTTACGCTTAGCTAAATGAGCTGGAAGGTCATCCAAATAAGGTTGAAAAATGTGCTTGATATCATGGAAAGAATATGACATTCCTCGTTGAAATGTATCCCCAACATTTGTGAGACCGAAAGGGAGACTTTTATAGGATAAAGTACACCAAGGACATATAAAGGTGGTCTTGTGTTGATCGAACAGAAGAATATTAATCTGGTTGTATCCAAAAAACCCATCCATAAGGGAAAATATCTCACTCCCAACACATTCATCAATGATCTGGTCAATAAAAGGAGTGGGATAATTATCCTTAGGGCAAGCACGGTTGATATCATGGTAATCAACACAGACGCGAATATTTCTATGCTTCTTATCCACAGGAACAATATTGGAAACCCATTCTGTCAAGGGAATCAGATAGATAAAACCAGCTAGAAGAATTTTTTCAACTTCACCTTTAATAGTGACTACCTTTCTAGGGTGCACAAGATGAAGGCGTTGATGAATAGGCTTCGCACCATGATAGGTAGGAATTTCATGCAACACTATACTTGGGTCGATGCCGGGCCTTTCTTTGTAAGACCACGTGAAAATGTCATGAAACTCGCAAAAGAGACTAGCATAGACCTTGATCTCATCGAGAGAACAGGTCACCCCAATATGGATGTTCTCGACAACCCCTGGTTTGATGGAGATGTTGATAGGCATCGTCTGTGTGATTTTTCCCAAGTTACCTTCTGCAAAGACTTCATGGGTGAGGATGGGCATTTGAAGTGGAGGAGAAGGAACTTGAGAAGAGAATTTATCGAGACAAGTAGACATTGCCCCAAGGCCCGACATGAATGAGGAACATTGAATATCATCCCAAGGACGATCCTCAAGAGACATAGTTTCCACGATGGCCTCATCGGAGGGAAATATCTCATTTAAGGGATCAGGCGAATCCGAATCGTCGAGCCAAGGGGATTGAGAATAATTGTCAAGAGACATACTCAAGGGAGAATGATCAGAGGGAAGAGGATTCGAAGCTGAAATAAATTCACAATAATCAATCCGATCAGACTTAACGACATCAAATCTCCAAATGAATCAATCTTCTCGGGTGAAGGGATGATCCATGGATTAGAAGACTTAGAGATCAATTTAACCTAAACAGTGTTAGGTGGAGGAAGAGAAAAAATACCCATGAGGGTAGGATCTTTGAAAATACCCGGCCCTATGCTCTCATAAGGTGTAGGAATATAATCTACATATGGAACATTTCTCTCGGAAGATGAAGAAGTGAAAAAATACAACTAATCAACAGTAATGATCTTTCCTTCATGCGGAAATCAGAGAACACAAAAGAGAGTGTATGGAATGCACAGCATGGCATGAGTCCAACTGTGACCGAGGAGAAGATTTTAATTGAGCTTGGTGTCAACTACTTAAACCTCGACATTAACTTTTTTCCTTTCTAACGTACTCGGTAAACTAGCAAGAACACCGAGAGGTTTAGATTCCCTTCCATCAGATGCTTCTAGATCATTTGGAGATGAATTGAGAGCTGGAGAACTGATGGCTTTCCAACAAGTAGATGACATGATGCACGTAGATGCACCCTCGTCCATGACTGCTAGATGGATATTCTTTCCATTAATCCTAACATGGATGATCAGTGCAAGATGGTGAGGGAGACGCGGGATGAAATTCTCCAAGTCAAAAGTGATAAGGCTCAAATAAGTGGGATCAACCCCACTGATGGCAGATCACAAAGCCTTCCATTGAGAAAAAAAACTATGAATGACTTCCAATGTAGACATAGCAGATGGCGCCTGAGCCAGCTCCTCAAAAATATTGTAATGCTGAGTAGCACGGTCATTAGGATTGTAGGAAGACTTACGGAGTACAGCTTTGGAAGATGGTCATACAACGAGCTCAAAAATGGGCTTTTCAATCTAAAGAGGGCCGGAACTTGGCGGGGGAGGAGGATCATCAACGACTTCCTTCCCGGCTCCCTGACGTCGTTTGGTATAATCTTTTGACCGAGTAACAATAGAAACAGATGCATAACCATTCATCATGAAAACCTGAGAGACAAAAGGGGCAGAGGACTTAGGTTTCTCTATCGAATGAGTTTTCTTTGATGGAAATGTTCCTTTGAGAACAGCTGGAGTGCCTTGGGTTCCTTTGAGAATCGATTCACCTTGGCCCATCGTGGACAGTCCTTGGTGTAATGCTCTTTGTCACAAATCAAACAATCATACTTCGATTTGCATTGTGAACCATCACCAACATGAGATATCTGAGAATCCTGTTTCGGGGTATCGGATTTGGCCTTAAATTTACCCTTATTTTTACTCTTGGAAGTTTTATCTACCAGATTGGACTGGATGACATTCACCTCCGCAATTTTACCAAAATTCAAAATCGGCTGAGAAGCAGTATCATTGGAAGAAGTAGATTTTTGCTTCGCAAGATACAAAGAAGAAGAATTCTGAGAAGTCTAAGTCATAGAACCAATGATACCATCCCCAGTGGAGTTTCCAACTTGTTGTGTAGGTAAATACCCTCTGCGGACAGAGGTGATCCCTCTAGCCCTAGGGTGGGTCTAGCAGCAAGGGAGCATGCTACTGCTTGGATTCCTAGTCTATGAATGTAATTGAGTATGGATATATGTACTAACTTTGTTCCAACACAGTTTTCATAGATGTGGAAGTAGTTTCCTGATCGTCGTCCTGATACGTCATGTTCCTGCAGCTGTAATACTCAACTGCCTGCACAAGGATCAGAGAATGATAGCAACATATGAAAACATACTTTCATTCATAACTATCTAATTGGTCAAGGAGAATTAAACGTGTTGCACAAGATCAATCATACCAAATGCAAAACAGGAACCAAAACATCAGTCATGTATTAATAAGAAGAGATAAAGAGTTTACAACCAAATAAGCCTTGACGTTGCAACCTCCTTCAGTGGGTCTAGTCAAACGCGTTTGAAGAATTCGTTGGGGAATTAGACTTGGCGAGGAAATAAGCCTAGGCTCTCTCTCGACAATGGGTCTCTCTCTCTGCTCTATCTCACACCAGCTATTCAGCTATAGTAAGGACTGTCAGTTATTCAACCATTTCAGCTAGCTGCAACTATGTGGGAGATATGTATTTATAGGAGAGGAGGAGGTGGTTTGGGGTACCTCATATGGTGGAAGGGAGACCTTATCCTTTGGGGAGTTTCTCAAAAGTAGGAAACAAGAAGCCAAATGAAGGTTCTCGACGTTATTCAGTCAAAAAACCCATGTTGACTCCACTCACGAACTGGTTGGGAATGGAAACTTCACTTCTATTTTAAAAAACTTTCCAAAAATAGCTCGGCATGGCCAATCCTCTGAGACAGAGTGGTAATGGGCACGAGGCCATAACTGCCTACCAGCACTGACCCAAAATCATATGTTTTTCAGAGTCTATTGCAGGAATATTCAATAGATAAAATGCTCTTCTCATGCTAAGGGATGCATTGACACTTTTTGCAAGGTATGACAATACATAGAAGTAATGAGAATGGTCCTCCAATGCAAGGGATGGGTATTGTAGGGATGGTGACAAAATACTGTGTAACACCTGCTACCGTTTAGCTCAGAACTTGTCTAGTACAATATATCTCAACATGAACCATCGATTATGGGAAATTCCTATGGGATCCTTCACTATGTACTTGCAATCCTTACTAGGAGACCATGGAGGAACAATTATAACCCAACAAAGAAATAAAAATACAAGAGGCTAGCTAATATTGATGTAATAACAATAATATTCAAGGAAGAGAGATACAATATACTTATATTTTGAGGATAGAGTGGATTTTGTCAACACCCTCTTGATCTTAGCCTTCTTGCATCCATTTTGAAACTTTTATCATCCTCGTCTTCATGCCCAACATGATGCATTTCTTCCTTTGATGAGTTTGAGTTTCTTATTTCAACATAAAAATTAATCCAAATCTAGGGTTTTATCTACTAACCTTAGGATTTTTACATCCAAGAATTTTAGACTTGTAGGATCAAACCTAGTTTCATTTTACACCTCTTTGTAATGTGCCAATTATCCTTTCCATATCCAAATGTCCAAAAACCATAGAATCCGAATGCCTTAGTAAACAATCAAGGATATTTCATCTTGATATTAGACTAATAAAATGTGTCAAGATCATGGATCCTCCAATGAGATGTATTTATCAAGAGATAAATATAAAATAACCATAACATACTTGGATATTTCTTTTAGTATTACTAGCAATGATACTCTAGCAACCAAGTATATTCAACTAGACATTTATTTTGACTCTTTCAACCCAAGAAGCTTTTACTTCATCAAATAAGGACACATCAAGTTCTGTACATGATTCATCCTTCTTGAGGGGATTTTGGTCTCCAAACAAGAAGGATACTTGACTTCTTCTTTTTTGTAAGATTGTCATGAAATTGCTCCATCAAGGTGTGGTTTCTGCATATTAGTAATATTGATATTCATAATCCCTATTTCGTAAAATAGGTCTCATTATTGTTGTGAAACCAGCTCCAAAAATATAAGAAAAGAGATATCAACGCCTTAGAAATAAGCCACTTCGAGGGGGAAACCTCCAATACATTACATAAATGAATAATTCTTGGATGATTCAAATTACAAAACCTCATTTCTATATATAGGAGTCCATGGGGACACAATGTAATCCTAGTGGGGCCACAATTTAATCCTAGCCGACCTAACAATAATAATTTAAGAGCACAATAATAACAATATGGGGGTTACAGGGGTACAATAATAACAATAAGGGGGTTAAACTAACAACAATAAGGGACTATACTAGTAATATAGGTACCTAACATGCCCCAATCCTTCAAAAAAGTGTTTTCCTCAACACTTGAGTAGCTATGGGTGCTTTTGTATAAAATTATCATCCTCCCATGTAGAATATTTAGTGGGTAAGTTCTTCCACTTAATGAGATACTCTGAAATTGATCGATTCCATAGTTGTCGAGTTCTTGTTTCTATGACCGCTTTAGGTTCCAATATGATTTTTCCTTCCTCATCACGATCTGGAAATATTGTTTGAACTATAATATTTTCACCTATAACCTTCTTTAAGCATGAAACATGGAAAACTTGATGCACTCGTGAAGATGCAGGAAGCTCCAATTTGTATGCCATAGTACCAATCTTTTGTAACACCTTGTAAGGACCATAGTACTTTGGCGATAATTTATTATCCTTCTTAGCTTGCTTGAGGGACATTTTTTTGTATGGTTGTAGCCATAAAAATACCCGGTCTCCTACATCAAAACTTCTCTCGCTGTGATGTTGATCTGCCTGTTGCTTCATTCGATTTTGTGCCAAATTCAGGTTATCCTTTAAGAGTTGGAGAACTTCTTGTTGATGCTCAATGTGATCTTCCACTGCTTGAACCTTTGATTTTTCTCCTAAAGATGGTGTGATGTGTTAGTCATCAGTATTTTTCACTTGTTAGTGATGAATAGATCCATAGCTGAGTTTTCTAGAAGCTGATCTCCATATGTCAATGTGTCATCTAGAAAACCTTCATAAAAATTTTTCGCCCTCCTCCTTTTCAATCTGCCCATGTCAATCTTAAAACTCATTATCACTATCCTATCTAGCTTTAGCCCTACTGGTCTTCCCATCAGCTCTAAAAGTACAATCCTCCCCTAAGTTAGGAAGTGGCGCTTTAAGGCATTTTTACCGTTGGCAACCATCAAAAGGACAAAAACCTCCATCTGCTACAGACCAATCATGACAGACCTCCCACTCTACAAATGAAATTGATAACAACCCTAAGTCACACCACTTACACACCCCTAAGTCTCAGCACTGCAGAAACCACAGTCTCAAGCTGATTACTAGGTGTTTCACAATGTTTATGGATTTTACAAACACAGGAAATTGTCATCAGCTCAAGAGAAAATTCTTGAATCCACATTTAGAAGAACAACTGCTTCTCAATGTCAACATGAGCCTGAGATACATCTGCAGGGTCAGGAGTTACTCATCAAACTCTTGCAGCTTCATTCAGCATGATGACACAGTAAAAGAAAGACAGCACTATCAAACAGACTTGTAATTTGTCATGGCCAAGAACCTCCTTCATCTACAAGAAGAGGGTTAAGGCGCCTCCTTCATCTACAAGCAGAGGGCGATGGCTAATCTTGATTTGAATAAATTACAAAACTGACTAATAAGCACAGGTTTGTTTTTTACTAGACAGTGAAATAGTGATTCAAGGTTTCTGAAGGAAAGTGATGATCAAAACAGGGCTAAGATCTGAAATATGCAAGACAAAAGAAAGCAGGGTTTTTGGTCTTATGTCCTAAGAAAGAGGATCATTTGAAGTTTCAGGCATCTTCAGTATGGTGCAACAAAAAGAGACTACATTGATCAAAGCTATCATAGCAAAATATCTCTGCAGGGGTTTTTATATGAATGGCTCAAATCAGTGTTGAGCAAGAAGACACTTCAGTAAAAAGGACCACTGTGTGCTCTTATGTTTCTGTTGGGCTGTGGGATAAAGTCTATAGTTTCTAGATAAACATAGAGAAAGGCAGACAAGTAGTACACAGTCCCAGACATGAGACATATTGATATCATTCAAAGCGCCAGTGCAAGTACAATTGTTGCAATCTACACTCCACCACAAAGACAAATGTAGCCTTCAGATGCAGTAGTTTTGGTGATTTGAGAGCTCCATTAGAAGAAAATGGAAAATAAGAGCTTTGGTGTTTATGAGTAACTCTGGCTGCTTTTTACACCTCATAGGTTTGTCTCCTCAACACAAGGATATTAAAAAAGTTATGATCTGAGTTTTGAAACCTTGGAAAAGCATGTAAAGATAATCAGCTGGAAACAAACATAGGTTGTCATTATTAATGGACAGAGACATCATGGTAATATTTTCTGAATAGAGAAGTGTATTGAAAAAGGATGCCCTTCTTAATCAAAAGACCATGGCAAACTCTAAAAGATGCAGCAAGTTTGACACCTACAGTTGAAGAAGAAAATGATGAAGCGCTTGGAGGTAGAGTTTGTCAAACCAAGTTAAAAAAAAGATATGGGTATGTAAAGCAGAGGCTGTCAATCAAGTTGAAAGAGACAGGTCATCCCCTTAAAAATGGCAAAGAACACCTCAAAAATCACTGGTATGTCTTTGAGCAAAGTTTTCATTTAAAAAGGGTCAGCAGTAGGCAGAAGTGACAGAGTCTCTTTTTCAAGAAGAAACAATGAAAAAGCAATAGAAGAGGTTTACAGTTTCTTGAAAAAGCCTGTTATACTTCAAAAAAGAAATCATCCCTATGTTTCCTTTCGAAAGCCAACCGTAGCATCTTGTCAAGAAGATTGTTCGAAGAAAAGGTTTTTTATAGCGTGTTAAAATGATAAACTTTAAAAAGGCACTGCTTCATGTTCTGTTCAAAACAAATGCTTTTTCAAAAGGTTTTCGTTAAAAAAAACCTCACAGGTTTTGTTCAAGGGTCTGAACTCTAAGAGGATTAAAAAAAAACCATTGCCAAATCTCATTGCAAGGTTCAAAAAGACAACCAAGCATTCACAAACATCTTCTTGACTGCCCATTAGATAAAAGGAGGTTTTCGAGCAAATTGCAAAAGTTTTGGAAGGTTTAAAGCTGCGCGGCGCGCCTGGAAAAGCGTGCGGCGCGCTCAGATGAAATTTTACACAGTGATTATACTACGGTGCGGCGCGCCTGTAGGCGCCGGTCACATCGGCCCGACTGTGACCCGGAAGCGCGGCGCTTTCAGTTACAAACACGCCGCGCACATTTCAAAGGTTCAACACGCCTCCAAATTACTTCTAAAGGCTGATCCAGCCTTCTAAAAATCCTTGCCACCAGTTTAAAGGAATTTATATGCCTATATGACCTTTGCAAAATTGTTGATGTGAAGTGAAAGGGGATGAAATCATGGTGAAAAATCACAGTTGTGTTTGGTGTTTTCATTGGCAAAGAAAAACGAGATTGACTGTGGTTTTGCTAGCTAAGGATGACACATAATAAAAAGAGCTATGGAAGTTGCATTTAAGAGCTTTTGTGATTTCCCTCAAACTGTGATTTCTGTTGATAAGAGACAGACATTAAACCCCTCAAAAAACACAGTGGAACAGTCTTGAAAGAAGGAAGGAGCACAATGTGATTAAAGGGTGAACAATAGGTCATTTTTCAGACAGCAGTCGCCCTCATATGAGCATTTTTGATCTTTCAAAAAGAGTTTCCTCTATTTTATCAAAGGGAGAAAACAAGGTCTTAACTTCAGTTCCTTATAGCATATCCTGTAAGTAAAGGTCATCATTTGCATTCAAAGGCAGGGAAAAGCTGGTATAAAGAAACAGTGGGGTATAGAGAAGAAAGTTTTTTTTTGAAGGGGAGTTTTTACTGTTGAAGGCTGCAGGCCTTGCTACTACATCATAAAAACAACATAAGCCCTTTTTCCCTATCTTATGAACAGTGACTTTGACTGTGTTGATAATGATTGAAATATGTTAGTTTAAAGGCATGACAAAGGAGTAGAGTTCTATTTAAAGAAGAACCTTGATTGATTGATTGCTGCAAGACCACTACTACCACCTACAAAAAATTTTCAAACTCTGTCACCATGTCTGTAAACAATGTTTTTGCTGTGTGGGTATCCATGGTTTAAAACTGTGTTAAAGTGCTGAATATGCTAATGAAATACCTACAAGGAAAAAGGTTTTGAACTCAAAACTGTGTTTTCAACTTCTTCTTCAAAGGAAAAAGGTTTCTTATATCTACAAAGCATCAAAGGGCAGGTTACCTTTACCAACCACAGAAAAGATAGTTGTTCACTATGTATACTACTTGACTGTCTTTTTGTTCTTCAAGTTCATTTGATAAGTTGATATTCAGATGGTTGAAAGTGCGATCTTCTAGAGAGACAGGGTTCTATATTGAAAATAGAGCCTTGATTGTTTGAAAGTTAAAACTCTTGCAGGCTTGGTTGAAACCTTTGAAACATTTCCAAGATCTATCACCTTTGTTCTATGAACATGGAAATTGACTGTGTGTCTGTACTAAAGGTGACTGTGTGTATGGTGTGAGCTTTGTTGGTTGATTAGAATACTAATACAAAGGCAAGATTGTGAAGTTGAGAAGTTTACCTCGGTCAAAGATACAAGAATATATTGATTGGCCTCCAAACATCACAGAGCAGGGTGACCTTGTCACTATACACAGCATATTCACTTGACTGCTTATCTTCCTTTCATTATGTTTTTTCTTCTTAAAGGGTTTTCTGGTTGAATTACATATCAAAGGTTGGGAAGGCCACATTTTAAAGGGGCAGAGGTTTTATATTGAAAGGGAGCATTTTGCACAAACATCCACAGAAACATTGTTTCCTTATCAAAACAGTGGGTTGACATAATTTGATTTAAAGAAGGCATTTCAAAGACTTTGAAGCAGTTTGGTGTTTCAGGAGTGCATCTAGATCAAGATGCCCCTCTAGGCAAGACAACAGGAGCAGCATGACAGTGATAAATATGAGCAGCAGCAGGAAAAAGAGGGGAAGAGTGCTGAACAGCAGTAACTTAGTAGTGATAAACAACAGTTTCAAGAAGCACGCGGCACGGAAAGAGAAGAAAGGCACATCAACACTTGACATTTTGGCTTCAGTTTCGGAGCATGTTGCCAAGGACCCCTGAGGGTCATGCGCACCAATTTTGGGCCCATTTCGACAACTTTTTGTTTTTTGGCATTTTTTGAGTTTTTGGTCGAAAACTCATAAATTCGCCATTTCATTTTGAGGATTTGTCAAGGGAGGAGGATGATACCAGTTGATGCCATAATTTCATGATCATGTCCTCAGCGATTTTCATAGCATTTGGAGATCATTCGCCCCCTCAAAACGGCGAAAAATGCTCACTTTTTGCACATTCTGCCCGGCATATCAGCAGTCTGCAATTTTCTAGCTTTTTACACACAAGTACAGATTTGGAAGACTTCCAGGCATCAGATTGGAGTGATTTCAGTTGCGCCGGAAAGTAGACACTCAGATATTTCCAACGAGCTATCGTGAGCCTCGTTTCGACATCAGGAAGGCTGCCAAATGTTTCCGGCAAGTCAGGGGACCTTTTTCTGATATAAATTTGAAGTATTTTTGTAATTTTTGAACCTCAAAAATCTGCTTTTTCCAAATGTGCGTTTAGCTATTTTTACACTTGGAAAATGATGCAAAGTCAATTAAATTCCCCTTTTTAGCAATTTTTAGATATTTTATGAGATATTTTTGTGCCTTGGGCTTTGCAAAGCCTCAAGGACAAGTTTAGATATTTTGATTAGGCCAATGAGGATGCAAGTTGAACCATGAGGTTTTCCTCACTTGAGCCTATTTATTCCACCAGCTCTCATTTGTAAACAAGGCTGAACTTGAGAAGAGAAGCAATATATGGTCATATGAGCTTTGAAAGAAAATACTTGTGTTATGCTTTTGGATTGCCTCTTGGATGTTCTTGGATGAATGATGAAGGATTGTTGATGGATTCCATGACTTGGTAGAATGGTATAGTGTCTCTTGATTTGTTGTTGTCTTCTAGTTTCATTCATGATACATGTTTCTTGCTTGCTATAGATCATTAGAGAACAAATTTGAGATATGCCCATTGTGGCACCTCAAATTTCCTGAATCTTCATAGCTTTCATGTTTTCTTCTTCCTTAGTTGCATTAAAGAATTCTTAACTGCTCTTTAACAACTTGGATATTGCTAACCTTTGTTGGTTACATGCAGGTAGGATGTAGTTGTGCCACCTTTACCTGCTGTTTGTCTAGTCCCATACACTGAAACTATCTTCATGGTGATTAGTTATCCTTTTGTTTAGAACCAAGAGGCACAGTTCGATCTAGCGCTGCCTCAAAGCTATCTAAGATGTCATTTATTCAAAGTGCCCAATAACTTGAAGTCTTGTGTTGATTTCGACATAGTATTTGAGTTGTTAGTCCATCTTCTGTGTTTTCCCCAAGAAATCTGTGATAGACATTTCCGAAAGTTAGAGGTCTTATACTTCTGTGCGGCTTGAATGTTTATTTCTACGTATTGATTAGCTGATAGTTACATTTTTCATGATTAATGGTTTTCCCTACCATGTTTATGTTGTCTATTAAACTAGTTATGCTTGAAACTCTTTATTTTTCACAAACTTGATGTCCATTCTATTCCATTTTTCCTAAAGATCCTTTCTACCTTGAATCAAATCGGCCCTTTCAACAACCTTGTATCGTCATCTAATAGCTTTCTTGACCTTTTCGACCCCATAGATCAGTTGATCTGACATCTTTTTACCTATCTTATATCTTTGATCAGTTTCATCCTTCACAACCTAAAAAACCAAAACCAAAAAAATTACTTCATAACTAGCCTAAAATCAGAACACTATAAGCAAACACACAAATATCCCTTACAAAAATAGAGAGAGCCCTCTTTTGGAGTCCAGGAAGGCTAGGTCCTTGGGCTCCAAATATTGGTTTGATGTTACACTATCATTTGCTTGCCAATCACAACCACGGACACTACCAAACTCCTATTTAATCGTTAAAATGCATTATTACCTCTTGTAGAGTGAATGGTGTATGGGCCTTTCCATAGATTATCAAATTTTCCATGCTTGCTTTTTTCCTCTCTTCTTGAATACCACTTCAGCACTTTGTCTCCAATGTTGAAATCATTTGCCTTGGTCCTTTTGTCAAAGATTTTCTTCATATTTTCTTGTACAAGTTGTGGCCTGTTGTATACTCCTTTTCTATTTTGTTGCAATTGAACAGTCTAGTTTATTCTCCTTTGTATGTCATTTTCTTTGGACTACACCTCCTGAATGAGCTTCATTACTGGCAATCCCAAGCTTGTTGGGAAGACTGCATCTGTTCCATAGACTAGTTGATAGGGAGACATACCAATTGACTTCTTATTTGTTAGCCTATCAACCCATAGTGTATGTACCAATTTGTTGTGCCATGATTTCTTGTTTTCCTCCAGTAACTTTTTTATGATGTTCACTAAGCTTTTGTTTGAGGATTCATCCAACCCATTACCTTGAGGGTAATAAGTTGTAGAATGGCCCAAATTAATGTGATATATATGGAAAAAATCCACCATTTTCTTGGATTTAAAAGCAACAACATTTCCTGTAATGATTTTCCTAGGACAGCCAAATCTAGACAGAATATTGTTTTCAAGGAATCTGATAATAACTGAGGCTATGGCAGTCCTGGAAGGAATGGCTTCTATCCACTTTGCAAAATAATCAGTCACAATAAGGATCCACTTATTTTGGGCACATGAGGTAGGGTGGATTTCTCCAATGAAATCAAGACCCCATTATTGAAAAGGAGCTTCAACAGAGATAGGCTTTAATGGAAAAGGGAACAGTTTTCTTTTACCCTCAAATATTTGGCATTTATGATAGGAAATTACCATTTTTTGGATGTCTTGGAAGAGGGTAGGCCAATAGAAACCAACCCTAAGGATTTTATTAACAATGGTTTTCCAATAGAGGGGACCTCCATACTCTCCTTCATGAAATTCATGCTTAATATTATCATCATATTCTTTAGGAAAACATTTAGGAAATACACCACTAGAGTTTTTCCAATACAAAACTTTATCCAAAATGCAGAATTTTACAACCTTATGTTTTAGGAATCTGGTCTTTGTTTTGGACAAACCAGGAGGAACATTTAGATTAAAAATAACATATAATATATCGGCATACCAGGGTGACTTCAGAAATGATTCCTCAATAGGTGGAGTCGCCAGCTCCTCTTGTTCATCCAATGCATCAATCATATTGATGTCTAGTGCTTGAAAATTTGCTTCAGCCATTAGCTTAGCCAATCCTTTTCATTTGATTAGCTTGGTGGGCTTGATTTCCATATCATATTCTAGTATGAAAGCAATCCATTTACCTCTTTCTCCATTAGGATCTTGTGTAATTATATCTTTAACCACTATGTGAGGCACAAATGCAATGATGTGTGAATACAAAATATAGACTCTCAAATATTTTAGTGCTTTGATTAAGGCAAAACCCTGCTTTTCCATGATGTTATATTTCAAAGGTGAATCTCTTAATGCGTGGCTGAAGAAATCTATGGGCTGCTCTTGTCCCTTTATGTTTTTTTGTAGTAGGACAACAACAACTGTGTGTTCTGATGGAAAGGATAAAATGTAATATTCCAAAAATTTAGTCTTCAAGCTAAATGGAATATTAGAGTTGTTTTATCACTAGGTAGGTTAATAAATGGGTAGGGAGGTCCATTAACCTCTTTAGAAGGGTCAATAACACTACTAATTTTAAATGAGGAAGAATAAGCAGCTAATTTGAGCACCCATGGGTGTGAACAGAGATCGGATCATGTTGATTCAGTCAACTTTGACCAAGTCAACAAATTTGTCTAGATACATTGAATCTCCTTGATGAACAACACAGTTTTGGTGGAGGACAACTTGCATGAGCTTGATGGCACCTATGAATGGGACCCAATGTGAAGAGGTTCACTTGCTATTTATGGAGAGTATGGGAACCTTTTTTATGCATGCTTTTGATATTATCATTTGATATTGGTCTGTTTAGACTTGGCTTCCTATTGTTTTTTATCAAGGTTGCGGTGTTGTTTAGCACCAGTTGTTCCCAAGTGGGAATCCCACCTCTTCCCTTAAGAGGCCTCTTGGGAGAGCTTTGTACTGTATTGCTCCACATCCAGGCTTAATGGCAAGCACTATTCTCTAGATTCAAAGTTATTTTTGTAGCATAATAGTGCTATGTTTCGGGGTGTTGCAGTGGAGGTTTGATAACACCACTTCCGGGTATGTTTCTCAGTAGAGGGTGCCTTCCTCGTATTGAGAGATTAGATAGGAAGATTTATGGGCTCATTTCACATCTTGGAATTTGGCCAAACTATTAATCATGTCCTACAGTGCATTCCCTTGTAAGAACTACGTCATTTGGCATAGAGTTGTTGCAGCAAGGTTAAAGCCCTTGTTTTTTAGCTAGTTTCCTAGGGAAAGGGCCAACCCTTCTCCTGGAAAGCTAGAGGAAGGGATTATCATCCCTCTATTGTATTATTCAGATATATTCATGTAATGTTGTAGTAATATTGTGTTATTTCAAAGATCAATATTCATATTTTCTCTTTTTGTACTCAAGCTTTGAAGAAACCATTGGTGGGTTATCTTTATAATGTATTAAGGAGACCAAATCTCCATTTTCTTAGCATATTGTTCAATAAAAATCCAGATCCAGGATTACATATCCTATTTTTGTAGAAAACCTCAGAAAATAATGCTATTTTGTGCTTAAGAAATTATGCATAGCTTAAGTCATGGGGTTTGGCCATTTTTAAGCTGATTTAAGGCCAGGAGGTATTTTTAACTTATCATAAATGATTTTTTTTTGTTCCTCTTTTGTATGTGGGGGCCTTAATACATATTATAAGGGAACCAAGTGTTATTTCTCTCATTTAAAATGAAAATCTCCAAAAATAAAATTTTCTGGGTCAAATTGCTGCATTTTCCCCACTTGGGAGGATGTAGAAGTACTTATTTTTGTTGTTGTTTCATTAATTTGATGGCTATGTGTTTCTCAACACATTTTATGACTTAATTTCACCCTATTATTCCAATATGTGCTTATGCACTGCTACATTCCCATTTTGGGATATTACAATGGTATCAGAGCAAAATCTTCGCTCAGCGTGTGGAACTCAGCCATTATGCTATCAAGAGAAGGAGAGATGAATAGAAAGAATACTCCACTATGTGTAGGAGGAAAGGAGGAGAGGCTCTCAAAGCTTCTTCCAAAATCTATGCATAGCATCAATGAAGATCTTAAGAAGTTGAGAGAGGAGATGGAATCTCCAAAGAAGTTTGAATCTAGAGCTCGATCTAGATTAGCACATGATAGGTGTAAGCATGCAGCTACACCCTATTATGCATAGCGCATTCAAATGCCTAGATCTATCATCAGAGATATGGAAGAAGGAGGAATGCCTAAGAGGGAAACTCTTAGTGATTTTCTTCAATAATATGAATCTCAAACTGAAATGTTTAGAGATCATATCACTTTTCAGGAGTTTTGCAAGATCAAGGTGGAGAGGAGCATGCATAATGACAAGCATATATTTTCTCTATCTACCTTTGATGAATCCCCAACTTTTTCAGCCAAATCTTGGGTAGAGGAGCTGCACACCTATTTGCAGCAGCACCAAGTTTTTGAAGATGAAGCCCTCAGAGTTGTAGCCCTGCATTTTTAAGGTAAGGCCTATGCTTGGTATATTTTTGAGTCATTTTCATTGAAAAATGCTAATATTTCTTCTTATGCAAATTTCACTAAGAGATTAGTGGAGAGGTTTGATGGAAGACATTCTAAAAAACTTTTGATAGAGCCAAGAAAACCAAGACAAACAGAACATTTTCATAGGTTGGAAGAGAAGGAAAAAATCAAAACCACTTCAGAAAACTGTTGGAAAAACTCACATCTTGCATAACACCTTGATAGAGGAAAAATATCTGTCTCATATCTTTGGATAAGATGACATGCAGGTTCCTTTTTCAAAAGAGTATCCTCTTATTTAGTAGTTACCTCCTATTCATATTGAAGAGGAAGAGAAGGATGGGGGTTACAACGCTATCGCATCTAGAGAATATCTAGTACCTCATGCAGAGGAAGGAGGAGCACATGCTCCAACAGGATGAATTATTGTGTCATTGCAAGATATTCCCCAGGATCTCACATATGGAAGACAAAGCACCACCAATGAGCAACATGATTGTGAGATGTTACTGTATTAAGGATAAGGTAGGGAGGAATTTCAACATCATTTGATGAGGAGCACACACCCCTATCCATTTCATAGAGCTAGTGCAAATAAGAGGCAGATTGGTTTGCGTTGTGAGGGAAACGGTAGGGTTGCCCAACCATATGTACAATCTACTCTTGACATTGATGTCTCACTACATGGAGGAATCTCAAATTTAGAGGCCACCAGACAAGAGTTGCAAGAGGCATCTACCATTTGGTTCACCCTCTAGAGTATTCCGTGAGAGGTAATATCTTTGGAGGAGTCTATTACAAAGGTAGGAGATTTGGATAGTCTCAAGGAGGAGGGGTCAACACCTCCTCCCTGAGCATTCAAACCACCAATCCCCACATCCAGACGCCTCCTGAGAAGTTGTCACAGTTGATGTGGAGGATGGCACCTTCATGGTGCAAGGGAGCTGCTCCATGATTTGGAGAAACAAAGTGTGTTTCCTTGAGGAAGCAATCCTCCAAGAGCTAAGTCATGGAGTCTACCCATGCCATTGTACATTTCACAGATCAGATTATTTACTGGAGTCTTCTGGGAGGCCTACTTCCAGATCTCTACTATTTTAGTATGAAAGCTCGCATGATGTATGGTGAAAATAGAGGATGGAATTTGGCATTAAGATGTCACAAAAGACAACAACATGAGGAGAGCTTCACATTGCAGATCACCAGCGTTGTCTCTTAGGAGGATTGATCCATATTGGAGGTATCAACTCTTGGTAGAGTACTCCAAGGATCTTGGTGCTTGCATGATTTTTGATGACCCGAAGGGAGATGATAGATATATGGTGGATGATGTGGTCATATATTCTTATGGCAGAGTCTTCTTGACTAGAGCTTCTAAGCTCAAGGAGAAGCTGCTACATGCCACACATGATGACTTCTTTTCCATGCACTTTGATGCATATTTTTCCTTGGTAGAGGAGTTCATTTGGGAGGGCATCCAGCATGATATATTTCAGCATATGGAGATATGCATAGCTCGGATGGAGATAGAGAGGATGTCACAGCCACATCCCTAATCTTTGGAGGTGAGGGAGAATTCCTAGTTGAGCCATTTTAGCCAAGGTCCCAAGTACATGGTGGAGAATGTATAATTCCACATTATGTTTTGTACTTCTTTACTTTATATGAGCAACATGTTGTACCAAGGAGGATTATCCCTTCTTGCATATTGTATGATGATGTACTTGAAGCCATTTGTAGCATTGAGATTTTCTATCTTATTGGTTGTTTGTGGGGGAAGCCACATGATTTTTGGTGTGCACCATTGACACCACTTGGTACTTCCAAGTTTCTATCTTATAGAATGATTGTGGCAGCAAAAAAGTGGCTATAAAAGCACTTGTTATTGTTTTATTTGATGTAGGAAAAGGATGCATTGTGCTAGTTCCATGTATGGGACCTTGATCCACTTTCCGGTTTGTTAGAGTCGGTATCTTCATCCTCCGAGATCAAAATCTCTTTATTGCAGATTTCATTTTTAGGAGTCTCATTTAGTTTAGTCATTTGCATTCCATTAGGAGCATCCATCTTCTGACGGAAGGGTTTTGTCACTCATGTCCCTCATGTCATGTACCTGCTGGTCCGTGTCTATTTATCAAAATAAATTTTAAAGTCATTTTTGATAAATATGTTTGCTAAAGAGTCTTTTTTAGGGTTTTTCGCCTCATTAGGTTTAGGTTGCTAATTTAGTATTCAAAGTGTCCAATAATGCCATAGCAGTACATGAGGAAGGTTCGAATAAATTTTTCATCACAAAAATTTCATCGTCATATTGCTTGATCATGATTCTTCTTCAAAACTTTGTTTTGAAATAAAAATCACAATTTTGTCTTTTGTAATAAATGCCATGTAATTTTCAAAAGTTTTCTCAGTTGTGAAGATCTTCAAGCGCAGCCATGGTCGCCTTTGAAAAATTCCATGCCAGCTATCCCTACAAAAAATAGACAAGAGTTTCATCATTCAGCCAAAAATAAAAGTGGAAACAAAAAAAAAACAAAGTTTATATTAAAAAGTGCAGAGTGTCAAAATTCAAACATAAGAAAGTGGGTTATTTCAAAACAAAAATCAAATTCCATGGCCATAAAAGATATTTTGGTGTTTAAACATTTCATTTGCACGTAAGGATTATCAAAGAGCAGAGAAAAATCATGGAGAAGAGCGAAATTGAGTTTAGAGGCTGAACTGTTGAAGAGTTTACAGTCGCGGTGTGTTGGGAGGTGGTTGCGGCGCACTGGAAAGTCATGACGCATACAACCATTTTCCACCGTGAAAAATACAACATGCGCGGGGCACAGGAGGGTCGCGGCGCACAAGGCCGACACACAAAATTTTATCACTACCTCCAAACAAATTCCAAATCTTTTTGTCCCATTTGCTCCGAGTAAGTTCGACCGATCTTGCAATTGCTATTAAACAAAGTTTGGTATTGTTTGAAAGTGGACTATGAGAGTTTGAATGTTTAAAATATAAACCCTATCCTTTTGTGAAAAATTGCTCCTTTAGGGTTTGAATTGGAATTTTAAAGTTTGATTTTGGTGCCAAAATACTCCAAATTCATTTCCCATATTGCTTACTCCTCCCCTCACTGTCATATTATCATTATAATCCCTCTCCTATTCCCTTATATCCCAAATCATTTCCCATCATTTTTCCCTTCCCCATATCATTTGCAAAAATCCCTAAATCCCAAATTCCCAAACACAGTCAAGTGACTGTCCTCACACTTTAAATTCACTTGGAAAAACTCCATTTTTCCCACTGCCCTATTTCCCACAGTCCCTCATTTGACTTTGACATATTTAGCATTAAAACAAAAGGTACCAAATTCTTATTTTCATCTCAGACAAATCAACATACACTTGGCATAGACTTGTAACACCATGGGGACATACACTGATTCGTCATATGAACAAGACAGTGATTCTACCACTGAGCTACATGCACCGAGAAGGCCTCGTAAAGGTGGCAAACATGTGAGAGAAGAGCCCACCTCATTGACTCAATTGCAGGCCTGCCCACTTGCCATGGCATGTTTTCGAGAGTAGTCATGCTATCAATACAGTGAGATGATTGCTCGGATTCAGCATCATTAGGAGTTGGCTCATTTTTTTGTTTTACATTTGCATGATGGTCAGGTAACTCTTGCTGGTGTAAATTTCACCTTGACACCGGAAACCATTTCTCAAGCAACAGGAATACCGAATGTAGGTGAAGAGTGGAACAAGAGACAACAGGTGGAAAGAGTGCATTATGAACCATACATCAGACCTAGCTATGTGAGACAGCTCAGCAGGGTATTCCCATTCCAGTTTCTAAAGGAATCCTATGCGCCTTTGATGAGACGCATTATCAGATACTTCAGTTGTGAGGGCCAGTTCTCATGCCTTTATGCCTACCACATCAGGTTATTGATGCATTTCACGAGAGTGAGGATGATGAACATACCTTATTTCATGTGCCACAACATCAAGTGAATGACCACTCTTGTGCAGAAGAAGACTACTGAGCAGCAATAAAACAATATTTATCACTATGCACTCATCAAGATCGTTGTTGTACATCAGCTTGGATTACAGGGAATTGCATGGGAAGATTTCATTTCCCGTGACTTCTTCACAGCTCGTCAGCCTCCTTCGGAGATGGTCCATGATGTAGGTGAGCCTTCAAATCAGCCTGAAGGTCACGAGACAGAACCTATCAATGTGCCAGTGTTTGTTACTTATCAGAGAGGCACAAGAGGATTATTTACAGCATCCCGATGAGTACTATCTCCACCTGGGGTGGAAGGGGTCTTGTTGTCAAGATCGTAGTACATGTATAGGTACAAAAAATAGTAAGGCAGGCCTATGTGATGAGGGGCCTTCAAGAGGCCATGATACCGATTTCATATTGATTACGATGATTTGAGCTCTCCAAGCTCAAAATTGAGAGAGATCATTCAGAGCTGTAAGGCCGAGATCGACATATTTGACCGACAAGTTGCAGGCAGGAGCTCAATGGATCATAACCATCGAGTAGTAATGGGCGCTGGAGGATCAGCAGACGATCATGGAGTTGCAAAACATCCGTGAGAATCGGCAGGCTGCCCGAAGAAGCCCAACAGAGATGACACCCATTGAGCGGGAGATTGAGGCCGATAGAGAGACTTGGCTTGAGAGGGTCAAAATTCATCTTGAGAAGCTGTTGGAGAAGGAAAACAAGGAGAAGAACATTCTCAGACACATGAAGAACCATTATTGGGTGCGACATCATGTTTGCAAAGCGAAGATCAAAATCCTGAAAGCAAGGCTAAGGAGGGAACTAAAGCATCGTAAAAGGCATGATAGAATCCAAATCCTGGCTGAAGCTTCTTTGAACTAGCATAGTGCTTGATGAGGGACATTCAGCCCAAATTTCAAGAAATTTGGGAAAACGTTTGTCAATTTTGAATTTTTGGGCCTAAACACATATTTTCTTGCCCGACACGTAGTGCCACTTGGCGCAAGCTTATAATTGGCAGCTATTTTGGAGGAAAACTTTGCATTTTTGGATTTTTCATCAAAATTTATGCATTCCTATGGATTACCTAAGGATTTCATCAAGTTCTGGGTTGCCTAAAGGGTCAAAAACACCCTAAAAATGGCCTTTCTGCCACTTTTTGCACACACAGGAAGCAGTGTTGGGAGATTTGATTTTTGGAGGGGCAAATGGCAACCAAATCCAGAAATTACACTTGGGTTTGAAATTATGTAGGAAAGGCTTTCCAACGAGCTATCCTGCACTCAATTTGGACTTCGGGAAGGCCCTCAAAATCAGCCTCAAACTTGTGCTACGCATAGAGATTTCAGGCACGACGCATAGGGAAATTTGGCCTATTTTTCACTCAGCAGCTCAGAATTTCGCCTAGTTTTGGCTAGTTTGACTTTTTCATGTAACTCTTGATGTAACTTGATGTAATTTCATGACTATGATGTAATTTTGGCACATTTTTACTCATCCAACTTGATTCATTCAGCAAAAAGTGAAATGTAAGTGAATGAATCAGTTTCCTATCATATAGAGGCAAGTTGTTTCATTGCCTATTTTCCAGTTCTTAGTTTAGATATGGTTGAAACAGCTCCTAGAATGATGAGCTCGACCCCTAGAGGCATGGGAATGAGTTAGGCTTGTCTATATCATGTATTTCTTCAGTCATTTTCAGGGTTGGACACTTGGGATTGCTTGGCACTTCATTGTACATTTCATCTCTGCAATTTTGGCAAAGGAATAGACCAGGGTTTGCAGCACTCTTTGGGATCCATGTGGCTCTGTGTTTTGATGGTGTTTTTCTCTATGTAATTGTAAGTTCACTGATTTTTATGTGTATCATTTCCCTTCTCCTTTCTTCTTAGATTAAACAAATCAGTGTTAAAGGTGGAATTCATTGGATTGCTCTGCTCTGCCTTTAGTTTTGTTTAATTTTTCATGTTTTCATCTGTTTGAGGAGGACTCTTGAGACCCTCTTGCCCTCTTCAGCTCCTCACCGTTCTAATCCATCCATTCACTCAATCTAAAGCATCAAAACAATTACCTTCCTTGCCCCAATCAGAACTCTGCAAAAACTAGGCCTAATCCCCGCACCCAAAACTGTCTTTCCCTTTGATCCAACAAAAACCCCCAAAAACACAATCAAACTCCTTTACTTATATACCTAGCCTAAAATTAGCTTTTATTTCAAGTCATCTCAAGCCCTATTGATTATTTTTGCTGAGATTGACCCGGAGAGAGCCCTCTCCTGTTCTGGTAGGGCTAGCTACCAGACTGAGTGTGGTTTGATGTTACCCTGAACTCTGCCTTCCTTCAGCCTGAGGTAGATTTAGGCAATAACATAGTGGTGACCATACTGGGGAAGAAAATGGTTTGCTTGTTGGTGTTATTTGTTTTATAAGCTACAGACGAAGCCTGAAGTTATGCCAGGTAGCCTTCGAAACACTCGTTCTTTGCATTAGCGAAAGTAGATAAACGCTGCTTCAGTCAATCTCTGATCTAGCTTGTAAACGTGACACTTGACTTGTAAATTGCCCCAGTATATCAAATCGTTCTGGACTTTTGGGTGATGAGTCTATAATTTGATAGGCTGAACAAGTTGGTTTTGTCCCCTTTGATTTTGAAATTAATCCAACACACTAGCTTCTAGAAGACATACTAGAACAAATCCGGATCCCGATCCACCTCCAGTGTATGAGAATCCCAATATGAATTCAGGAATCCTTCATAGAGAAAGTCCCGTGATTCCTCTTTTCAAATCTCATTCATGTCCCGCTGTCTTTGAATACCTTGAAGATATTGAATTTGACGAGCAATTTGAGTTGTCGTTGTTTGAAACTAAGTCTGAAAGTGCTCTTGGTTCTACTGTCATAAATCCAGAGTTTATCAAGTATCTTGAAATTGAACAGGCTAATAGATCCATTGACAATTACATTTTGAATATTCAAAACTCCATTGTGGCAACAAACATTCCTGAGTTTATAGAGTCTGCATCTGAAACTCTTGGGCCATCAGTAGTTACTTCCGATTCACAAGTTCATACCTAGCCTCCTTTCATTCCTACCATTCCCGTACAACCTTCTATCCCTGATCAACAATCTGCAGTAGTATCGCCTCCATCCACACCACATACACCTCATACATCTACTACTCCTACTCCACCTGTTTCTCCAAGACAGATTATAAATCCACCAAGAGAAATGGCTACTCGATTCACACCCCTTGTCTTGCCTCAAAACTTGGATGCTATGCCCGCTGATTATCAAAGTAAGATCCCATTGTTTGATGGTACTCCTCAAAGTGTCACTACTCAGCAACATATTGATAGAATGGCACACTTCTTTGATCTTCATGAAATTGATGAAGATAATGTGACCATGAGATTGTTTGTGCAAACTTTTGGAGGTGAGGTGAGAAAATGGTTCAGAGCTTTGCAACCTAGAAGTATTGCTACATTGGCCGAGCTGGAGAGAAAATTTTTAGATCGGTGGGAATTAAAGAAATATCCTCTCCAGATCACTTCTGAATATACCAAGATCAAGCGCAACGTAGGTGAGTCAGTCCAAGACTATTGTATCAGATTCAATGCAGTTTACAATGCAATTCCTGATGATTTAAGGCCATCTAGGAAGTTAGCTTTGCTAAAATTTCCGGATGGTTTTGGTCTGGACATGGCCAATTCATTACAAGAAAGAGATCCACCCACTTTGGAGGAGATGCAGAAAATTGCAGTGAGTGTTGAAGCTAATTTGAATGACAAGAAAGCTAGGTTGAGAGCAGAAAAGAAAGTTGCAATAAAGGAAGAGGCTTCTACTTCAAATTAGGTACTTTGCAAGGTGGAAAAGATGATTGAAAGAATAACACTTGATAAGCCTAAACCGCAGATCAAAAATCCTAACTTCCGTGGACAGCAGCAACCACAATTCTGGATCAAACAACAAGAGCAGTGAGCACAAGAAACGCCGACACAACAACAGTTAAAAACTCCTTTACAACAGAATTTTGTTGGCCCAGAATCAGATGATGAAGACAATGTAATCGAAGAAGAAAATAAATTTTTTACACCTGATGATATGCCAACATTTATCACTGAGGATGACGAGTATGTAGAAAATTCAGCTGAACAAAAGGATGAGGATTTTATCTTGGCAAATGACACGGCTCTTGAAGAAGAGTCGGATGAGTATCCGAGAGGTTATATGAATGCTTTGTCCGCCCAACAGCGAAAATATTCACTTAGAAACAGAGATGCGCCTATCAACCCAATCCAAAAAAGAAAGGAAGTTTTAGCACCAAAGAATGATGCACCCATTACACAAAAGAAGGGAAAAGAGGTAGTTGATCCCACTACTAGCAAGTCTCCATCAGCAAATGAAAGATCTAATCAGCCAATTGTATCGAAGGAGAAAGCTGAAAGGAAGGATGCTCCAGCCAAAGAGGTAGAAAAAACTTCGGTCTTTAACTTAGAGAGTGAGATTGCTAAGTTAAAAGTTTCCATTCCTTTGACTGAGTCGATGAGAAATAACAACTACAAGGGTCAAGTATATAAAATTTTGAATTTCGATCCAATGTCTGATATGCTGAATGTGGAAGATGATCAACCTAGGTTGATCTTTGGTCCAGCATTGGATGGTGAGTCTCCCGATAGTGATGTGCCTCCTTTTTATATCAGCCTTAGATTGCATGATTTTGTGTTGCATAATGCCATGTTTGATTCTGGAGCTTCTCATAATCTCATGTCGAGGGAAATCATGGAGAAATTGTGATTGGATATCACTAGGAAATATCATGATCTTTATTCTTTTGATTCTAGTAGAGTAAGATGCATCGGGCTCATCAAAGATTTGGTGGTTAGTTTAGATCAAATTCCAACTAAGAACGTTTTGATGGATGTGGTTGTGGCGGATATTTCTCCTAGATTTGGCATGCTTCTTTCCAGATCTTGGGGAGCGAAGTTGAAGGGAAAATTACAGCTTGATTTCTCCTATGCTACCATTCTTGTGTTTGGTCAGATGAGAAGATTATATCGGGAGCAAAAAATGAAGTATATGATCACCAGCAAGGAGAAACCGGTAAATCATTTGATAAATTATGTACATACAGATTTAGAGTCTTTTGTTTTGTATTCAGATAGTTTCAATGATGTAGATAGTCAGTTAGTTGAAGCAGAGGACATTCCGGAAGTCACAGAAAATTTCAGAGAATTTTTGATGAAAGAAAGGCAAGAACTTGAGACTTCCGCTAAGCAATCAGCCTTCCGACAGCAGCAGAAAGTTGATGGACAACAAGCAGAAATAACAGAGAAAACACAATTTCAACACTTAGAAGAAGATGAAGATGGTTTATGGACTATGGATTTCGATGGTGCAGTTGGAAGTGATGGTGCTAGAATTGGTATTTGGGTACACAACCCTTTTTCCGCCCCAAACAAGGTACCAAGTAATGTAAGGGTCTGCTCTTATAAATTAGCTTTTGATTGTTCGAATAATGAAGCTTTGATTGCTGGTTTGAAAATAGTTAGAAAGTTGAATTCTAAGAGGATTGCAGTGTATGGCGACTCCGAGTTGGTAATTAAGCAAGTGAAGGGTGAATTCCAAGCTAAGCATCCTCGAATGCGGGCTTACCGAAATGTTGTTCTTGATATCTTGAAGTTGTTTTCAGACTATATTTTGACTTGTATCCCTCATATTCAGAATGGTATTGCAGATGCACTTACTAAGGCATCGAGTAATTTGAAGATCCCGATGAACTCAAGTAACAAGTTTTAAATTCACGTGAAACATCGTCCAACTGTCCCAGACAACCAAAGGCATTGGCAAGTATTCCAAGATGATGACGAGATTGATGAATTTATGCAAAACAAAGGCAAATTCAAAGAGACTTCAATTGACATGGAACATGATGATGGTGAGGCTGATGTGCAAATAAATCAGATGGAAGTATTGCAGCTGAAGGATAATGTCATTCCTAAGGGTTTAATACCTTTATAAGAACTTTTTGATTAAGATGACGTAGCTAGAAAACCAACCTTGCGGCCAACTGAAAAGGGAGTTGAAGACGTGAACATTGGATCAGCTGAGAATCCAAAGATGGTGAAGTTGTCCAAAACATTGCCACTAGAGGTAAAAGAAAAATAAGTTAGTTTGTTGTCTTCTTTTGCTGATGTATTTGCTTGGGACTATTCAGATTTGAAGACGTATGATACAAATATAATTCAGCACACCATTCCTATCAAGCCAAATCAAAATCCCTTCAGGCAGAAGTTGAGAAGGATAAATCCGAAGTTGCTGCCCTCAATTGAGAAGGAGGTAAATCGACTATACAAGGCTGGTATCATTGTTCCTATAATATTTTCAGATTGGATTTCCAATTTGGTGCCTATACGTAAGAAGACAGGTGAGATTCGTTTGTGCATTTATTTTAGGAATCTGAATAAGGTTTCTTTGAAAGACAATTATCCATTGCCCAAAATGGATCACATATTTCAACGACTAGTTGGAGCATCTCGTATGTCACTACTCGATGGTTATTCCGAGTATAACCAAATTCTGGTCCATGAGGATGATAGAGACAAAACAACGTTCACCACTCCGTGGGGAACTTTCCATTATGCTAAAATTCATTTTGGTTTGAAGAATGCTGGTGTGACATTTCAGCGCGCCATGGACATGGCATTTGCTAATGAGAAAGATGTTTTCCTAGTTGTGTATCTTGATGATTTGACAGTATTTTCCAATTCTGATGAAGAGCACCTTTACCATCTAAAATTTTTTTTTCAGTGATGTAGAAAGTACGGTGTGTCACTCAATCCGAAGAAGAGTTTGTTTGCCATGGATGAAGGCAAACTTATTGGTCATATTATCTCAAAATATGGCATCCGTATTGACCCAGCACGAGTTGAAGCTATTCAAAAAATTGATCTTACCAGGAATAAGAAGGAGATTTAGTCTTTTAATGGTAAGATGAATTTTTTATGCCGCTTTGTGCCTAACCTTGCTGAACATTTAAGAGAGATTACAAACATGCTTAAGAAGGATAACATAGTAAAATAGTCTGAGAAGGCGGTAAAATCTTTCAATTTAGTAAAGTTGGTTCTTTCTTCAGCTCCTGTTTTGATCAGCCCGGATTATACTCAGGATTTTATTTTGTTTTCATTTGCTTCAGAGCATACTATGGCAGCAGTATTAATGCAGAAAAGAGACGGGCATGAAAAACCAATTGCTTTTTTCAGCCGTACCATAAGAGATGCAACCTTGAAATATAACATCATTGAAAAGCAAGCTCTTGCTCTTGTGAAGGCATTGAAATATTTTTGAGTATATATTTTGCATTCTCATATTATTGCTTATGTTCCTAACGCTGCTGTTAAGGATGTTTTAGTGCAAACAAATCCAGAAGGGAGACGAGGCAGATGGATTGCAGCCTTATTGGAGTATGATGTGGAGATAAAGCCCACAAAACTTATCAAAGGACAAGGGCTGGCTAAGTTAATGGCTGAATCGAATTTGCATGCCTTGGATATCAATCTCATTGTTGCTATGTCCGAGGAGAATGAGGAAAGTTCATCAGTTCAGGTATCAGAAATCTTTGTGCTTTCTCCTTGGTATTCAGATATTGTATATGTGCTTCAAAATTTGTCACCACCACCCGGCATGGCTAGAAACAAAAGTAGAACTCTGAAATTGAAGGCTGCTAAGTTTTGTGTTTTGAATAATTCACTCTATTGGAAAGATCCCGGTGGTGTTTTGTTAAACTGTTTGGTGGAAGAAGAAGCAAAGCAGGTTATGGAGGATTTTCATAAGGGAGATTGCGGGGGTCACCTTTTTTGGAAAACAACGACCAATAAGATTTTGAGAGCGGGATATTATTGGCCAAAACTTTTTGTTGATGTGTATAAGACTGTCAAGAGCTGTCACGAATGTCAAATTTTTGAAGGGAGGCAGAAATTGCAGCCTTTGCCGGTTAAGCCCATTGAGGTAAGTGCTCCTTTTTAGTAGTGGGGTTTGGATTTCATTGGCGAGATCCATCCTGCTTCTTCAGGTCAGCATAGGTGGATCCTAACAACGACAGAGTATTTCACGAAATGGATTGAGGCAATTCCCACCAGGCAAGCTACAGATTCGGTAATAATTTCTTTCCTTGAGAATAACATTTTATCTCGTTTTGGTTGCTCGAATAAGTTAATCACTGATAACAAAGAAGCTTTCAAATCAAAAAGTATGATTGAGTTTTGTGACAAGTATCATATCATTTTGGGACACTCAACCGCTTATCATCCGCAAGGCAACGGATTGGCAGAGTCTTCCAACAAATCTTTGGTCAACATCATTAAAAAGTTGCTGGAAATAAACAAGAAAAGTTGGCATAAGAAGTTGGTCAATGCACTTTGGGAAGATCGAGTGAGTCAGAAGAAATCCATTGGTATGTCCCCCTTTGAGTTAGTTTATGGAGTTGATACAGTGTTTCCTACCTCTCTCACAGTTCCGGTGGTCAAACTTCTACAGGAAGATGGCAGTGAAGATGATCATATGCAAAGAAGAATAAATCAAATGATCCATTTGCAGCAGAAAAGGGAAGAAGTTTTTCAAAACACATTCAAGCTGCAGGAGAGAATTAAGAAATTCTATGACAGAAAAGCAAAGGCGGACAAATTTCAATTGGAAGAAGTGGTGCTGAAATGGGATGCAAGAAACGAGGAAAAAGGTAAGCACAGTAAGTTCGAAAATCTCTGGAAAGGACCCTTTAAAATTGCTGCATATCGGGGTCCGAATGCTTTTCTTCTGAAGGAGATGAACGGGGAAGATTGTCCAGGAGGGCCGGTCAATGGTCGGTTGCTCAAGAGGTATCATTTCTGAGATGTTTTCTACTGTTTACATTGTCACTGTACATACCATTTATTTCAGTTTCATTGCAAGTGTGCGATGTGATCTTTTCTTCAATTTGGGGCCCGAAGTGAAGGCTATAATTCTGAAGATGGATTTCAGCTTTGGTTGGAGTTTGTCGAGTCACATTTTTCAGTCGTTTCAGTTTCAAGATTGAGTCAGTTTGAGTCAAATTTTTAGTCAATACATCAGTTAAGAGTTTTCTGTTGATTTTTCAAAGTTATGGACTCCATAGCCCAATGGACGAAGGCACTGTCTACTCTCCTAGAAATCTGTAGTTCTTGGCACCTCCAAGGAGCTACCATCCCCATTGGAGCCAATGTTAGAGTTGGTGTATTCATCCCTCCGTCAGAGATCAAAATATCTTGTTGCATTTCATTTTAGGTGTCTCATTTAGTCCAGTCAGCTGCATTCCATTAGGAGCATAAATCATCTGACGGAAGGGTCTTTTCGCTCATATCCCTCATGTCTTGTACCTGCTGGCTTAGGTCTGTTTATCAAAATCAATTTTAAAGTTATTTACAGTCATGTTTGCCAAAGAGTCTTTTTAGGGTTTTTCAGTCTCATTAGGTTTAGGGTTTCGTTAATTTAGTCTTCAAAGTGTCCAATAATTCCAGCAGGCACATGAGGAAGGTTCGAATAAAGTTTTCATCGCAAAAATTTCATCGTCATATTGCTTGTCATGATTCTTCTTCAAAACTCTGTTTTGAAGAAAAATTGTCAATTTGGTCTTTTGTAATAAATGCCATGTAATTTTCAAAAAAATTTCAGTTGTGAATTTCTTCAGGCACAGCCCTAGTCACCTTTTCCAGATCCCATGCCAGCTATCCATGCACAAAATCGACAAAAGATTCATCATTCAGTCAAAAAATCAAAGAGGAAACAAACAAAACAGAGTTTATATTAAAAAGTGCAAAGTGCCAAATTTCAAACATTAGCAAGTGGGTTATTTCAAAACAAGTCCATGGTCATAAAAGATATTTTGGTGTTTAAAAATTTCATTTGCACACAAGGATTATTAGAGAGCAGAGAAAAATCGTGGAGGAGAGCGAAATTGAGTTTGGAGGGCGAACTGTTGAAGAGTTTACAGTCGTGGCGCGTTGGGAGGTGGTCGCGGTGCACTGGCAAGTCGCGACGCATACAACCATTTTCCACCGTGCAAAATACAACGTGCGCAGCGCACAGGATGGTCGCACCGCACAAGGCTGACACACGAAATTTTATCACTACCTCCAAACAAATTCCAAATCTTTTGGTCCCATTTGCTCCGAGTAAGTTCGACTGATCTTGAAATTGCTATTAAACAGAGTTTGGTATTGTTTGAAAGTGGATTATGAGAGTTTGAATGTTGAAAATATAAACCGTATCCTTTTGTGAGAAATTTCTCCTTTGAATTGGAATTTTAAAGTTTGATTTTGGTGCCAAAATACTCCAAACTTCATTTACCATATTGCTTACTCCTCCCCTCACTGTCATATTATCATTATAATCCTTCTCCTATTCCCTTATATCCCAAATCATTTCCCATCATTTTTCCCTTCCCCATATCATTTGCAAAAATCCCTAAATCCCAAATTCCTAAACACAGTCAAGTGACTGTCCTCACACTTTAAATTCACTTACCAAAACTCCATTTTCCCCACTGCCCTATTTCCCACAGTCCCTCATTTGACTTTGACATATTTGGAATTAAAACGAAAGGCACCAAATTTTCATTCTCATTTTCAACAAGTCGAACATAGACCTTGCAACACCATGGAAACGGACACTGATTCATCATATGAACAAGACAGTGATTCTACCACTGAGCTCCATGCACTGAGAAGGCCTCGTAAAGGTGGAAAACATGTGAGAGAAGAGCCCACCTCATTGACTCAGTTGCAGGCCTGCCCACTTGCCATGGCATGTTTTCGAGAGCAGTCATGTTATCAGTACTGTGAGATGATTGCTCAGATTCAGCATCATCAGGAGTTGACTTGGTTGTTTGTTTTACATCTGCATGATGGTCAGGTAACTCTTTCTGGTGTAAATTTCACCTTGACACCGGAAACCATTTCTCAGGGAACGGGAATACCGAATGTAGGTGAAGAGTAAAAAAAAATATAGCAGGTGGATAGAGTGCATTATGAACTATACATCAGGCCTAGCTATGTGAGGCAGCTCAGCAGGGTATTCCCATTCCGGTTCCTAAAGGAATTCTATGCGCCTTTGATGAGACTCATTATCAGATACTTTAGTTGTGAGGGCCGCTTCTCACGCCTATATGCCTACCACATCAGGTTATTGATGCATTTCACGAGAGTGAGGATGATGAACATACCTTATTTCATGTGCCAAAACATCGAGCGAATGACTAGTCTTGTGTAGAAGAAGACTCCCGAGCAGCAGTACAACAGTATTTATCACTATGCACTCATCAAGATTGTTGTTGTACATCAGCTTGGATTGCAGGACATTGCATGGGAAGATTTCATTTCCCGTGACTTCTTCACAACCCCTCAGCCTCCTCTGAAGATTGTTCATGATGCAGGTGAACCTTCACATCAGCCTGAAGGTCTCGAGATAGATCCTATCAGTGTGCCAGTGTATGTCACTTATCAGAGAGGCACGAGAGAATTATTTGCAGCAGCCTGACGAGTACTATCTCCACCCGGGGTGGAAGGGGTCTTGTTTCCATCATCAGCAACACAGGTACAGTTACAGGACAGAGGTAAGAGGCCTATGCAGGATGAGGGCCCTTTAGGAGGCCATGATACTGATTTCATATTGATTGATGAGGATTTGAGCTCTCCAAGCTCAAAATTGAGAGAGATCATTCAGGAGTAGAAGGCCGAGATCGACACATTGACCGACAATTTGCAGAGAGCTCAATGGATCATAAAATATCTGGAGTAGCGTAACAAGCAGTTGGAGGATCATCAGATGATCATGGAGTTGCAAAACATCCGTGAGAATCGGCAAGCTGCCCGAAGAAGCCCAACCGAGATGACACCTATTGAGTGGGAGATTGAGGCCGATAGAGAGACTTGGCTTGAGAGGGTCAACATTCATCTTGAGAAGCTGTTGGAGAAGGAAAACAAGGAGAAGAACATTCTAAGGCACATGAAGAACCACTATTGGGCACGCAATCATGTTTGCAAAGCGAGGATCAAAATCCTGAAGGCAAGGCTAAGGAGGGCACTAAAGCGTCGCAAAAGGCATGATAGACTCCAAATCTTGGCCGAAGCTTATTTGGCTAAGCATAGCACTTGATCAGGGAATTTCAGCCCAAATTTAAAGAAATTTGGGAAAATTTTTGTCAATTTTGAATTTTTTGGTCACAAAACAGATTTTCTTGCCCGACGTGTAGCGCCACTTGGTGCGCGCTTATAATTGGCAGCTCTTCTGGAGGAAATATTTGCATTTTTAGATTTTTCATCAAAATTTATGCATGCCTATGGATTACCTAAGGATTTCATCAAGTTCTGGGTTGCCTAAAGGGTCAAAAACACCCTAAAAATGGCCTTTCTGCCACTTTTTGCACACACAAGAAGCAGTGTTGGGAGATTTGATTTTTGGAGGGGAAAATTGCAACCAAATCCAGAAATTCCACTTGGGTTGTAAATTAGATAGGTAGGGATTTCAAACGAGCTATCCTGCACTCAATTTGGACTTTAGGAAGGCCCTCAAAATCAGCCTCAAACTTGTGCTACACATAGAGATTCCAGGCGCGGCGTATAGAGGAATTTGGCCTATTTTTCACTCAGCAGCTCAGAATTTCGCCTAGTTTTGGCCAGTTTCACTTTTTCATGTAACTCTTGATGTATCTTGATGTAATTTCATGACCATGATGTAATTTTGGCACATTTTTACTCATTCTAGTAGATTCATTCACGAAAAAGTGAAATGTAAGTGAATGGATCAGTTTCCTAGCATATAGAGGCAAGTTGTTTCATTGCCTATTTTCTAGTTCCTAGTTTAGATATGGTTGAAAAAGTTCCTAGAATGATGATCTCGACCCCTAGAGGCATGGGAATGAGTTAGGCTTGTCTATATCATGTAGTTCTTCAGTCATTTTCAGGGTTGGACACTTGGGATTGCTTGGCACTTCATTGTACATTTCATCTCTGCACTTTTGGCAAAGGAATAGACCAGAGTTTGCAGCACTCTTTGGGATCCATGTGGCTCTGTGTTTTGATGGTGTTTTTCTCTATGTAATTGTAAGTTCACTGATGTTTATGTGTATCATTTTCCGTTCTCTTTTCTTCTTAAATTAAACAAATTAGTGTTAAAGGTGGAATTCATTAGCTTGTTTTGCTCTGCCTTCAGTTTGTTTAATTTTCCATGTTTTCATCTGTTTGAGGAGGACTCTTGAGACCCTCTTTCCCTATTCAGCTCCTCACCGGTTTGATCCATCCATTCATTCAATCTAAAGCATCAAAAAAATTTCATTCCTTGCCCCAATCAGAACTCTGCAAAAACTAGGCCTAATCCCCACACCCAAAACTGCCTTTCCCTTTGATCCAACAAAAAACCCCAAAAACACAATCAAAATCCTTCACTTATATACCTAGCCTAAAATTAGATTTTATTTCAAGTCATATCAATCCCTATTGATTATTTTTGCTGAGATTGACCCGGAGAGAGCCCTCTCCTAATCTGGTAGGGCTAGCTACTAGACTGAGCTTGGTTTGATGTTACCCTAGACTCTACCTTCCTTTAGCCTGAGGTAGATTTAGGCAATAACACACCTCATTTATTTTTATGTTATTTAACTAATAAATAATGGGGACCCTTTTGAATCCTAATAAAATGATTTAATTCCAATAAAAATAAGGCAATTTTTAAATATGTAAATGAAACACATTTTTTCATGAATAACTCCCTTATTGGAACTTTCATATCGGAAATTGACCACATGGGTGTTATCATTTATAAAACCTGACAAGCTTTTATTATTTAAAATGCATTATCAGAAAGATTCTATCAGAGCTATTTAATACTGTAACATTCCTGATAAGAAAGTTACGATAAAATCATTTCCTTGATCAAGATTTCCCGATATCTAAAGATAAAGCTACAAAAGCTCTCCTTTTTGAATATTTTAAAGAAAATCCAGCCCACTTTAATTCCAAATGGCATATTACAACTCCAAAATCTCGTAACTTCTTAACAAGTACCATTACAAAACCTCTGATATATGATAGCTATGATACCCCTCACCTCCAATATCTGATAACTATGATACTCCTCCCCTGTGATATCTCAATCCTTTGATATTCCCCGCTCTATTCACATCGAAAATTTTTATGTCAGATGGAACTCCTTAAAATCTACGATATTTCATTCCCCAAAATGCAACCTCCGATATATCTTCTTGGAAACTCTCATAACCGTTATATCTTTGAAAAATATATATTCGAAGTCTTTAACATTGTAAGTTTTAAAGTGTGACCACGCGATTTCTCCGATATAAAACTTTCGATATGCTGACATGTAAAGGGTCCACGTGAATTCACTTTTATCATTTAATTTCCAAAAGTAACGAATTTATGGTTTTTTGAAGTTCTAAACAACTTAATAATTATAGCTTGATATCGTTATTATTTTCTCTTAAAGACATAAATCGTTATAGAAAATAGTTATTCACGCTAAGGACTCTCTAAAGAAATTATCGCTCATTATTGTGTTTTTCATTATAGTCCAGTCTCAATAAGAAAAGTTCAACAGATATATCTAAGGAAACTAAAGAAAGAAAGAAACCTATAGTTCAACAACAACCGACTGCTCCTCCAACAGAAATTATTGAAATGCCTGGATTATTTTCTGGCACAGTTTGCACCTCAGATGTTGGAAGCTCCTCTTAGGAAGCTATCTATACGTTTTTTGAAGATGAAAGGCCCAAGGTGACAAAAATAACGGTTACAACTGATGATTATACCCTGTTATCCAGTTCTACTTAAAACTATGTAGATAATTCATTCTTAGATAGGATTGCGAGATTGTGACCTGACCCAAAATCCTTCCTTATACATACATGATCAGATGTGTTGTTGACAATGTAAAAATTTTAGAAATAAATTTCCTAACATAGAGTCAGGAAATCATTGGTTCATTCACCAGCAGTGATTTGAGCACAATTTACCATTTTCCACAGCCTCAAAAAAAATATGACAAACAATTTGTAGAGAATTTCATGAAAGGACATGATGATCGATTAGAGCTCATCAAAGAATGGATAAGAGATACCAAAAAGCATGAGAAATAAGACAAGGGTATGTATGTTATTGCTTCCCTTGCTGGTCCATACTATCAAATATCCTCTATGTTATGTAGAATCTACGGTTACCCTACTACACAAAAATTCTCCGATCAGTGGGTACCTCTCATTGATGCTGCCTCTGATGGATATATCATGGATTGGGGAAATATATTGTCTTATAACATAGCCACTTACATCTTAAGTTATAGGAATAAGCATATTTTTTCACAAAACATAGTTCCTCCTTTTTATATGAGTGCCTACATAATATATGCTCTGTGTTTTACATCTGATTTTACCTCCATGGGATGGAGATGGAATTTAGATGACCCAACCCCTATCCACATTGTTGGACAGAATTTTTAATTACGAATAAAACACGCTTCCCTAGACAGGTGCTAATCTAGAACAACAGGTTAAAGACTATACGACTACTTTTCCTAACTAAGAACAAACACACAGAATGGATTAGAGGATTACTTGGGATCCAAGCGCTTCCAAATGGTTCCTTCTTTCGGTTTCGTTGTAACTTCAAATTCTAGCTGGTTGTGCAAAATATTTCCTGCAAGAATGAACACTAAACAACAAAAGATAGAAATAATACAGATGTCTATTCAAGCTAGTTTGCTAAATCAGTAAAGCATAAACCATATACATCAACTAAGGTCTTGCAATATGGAAAATCAAATACAATACAGATGCATATAGGGAAAAATAAGTTGTACTCTTTATTAATGATAGAAGGAGAGGTTACAACCTAGTGATTGATTTGAAGTGAAAATATCCAGCAACATTCCAACCTCATCACAGTATAAATCTCTCCAGCAGCTGTTACACAAATCTAACTCTCAATTGAAAATCCACCAGCATTTCTCTACTCAAATTATTCCTCACCAAGCACTCAGATCTATGCTCAATTTATAGAGGAGCTGAAGGTAGTTTTATGATCAATGAATTTCCAATAATAGGCAAGACATGTTCCCAATCTTGTAGATGTGAAATGGACACCTGGATTCAAAGCTTGACACATGTGAACTCTTCTAAAAGGCACTGGGCAAGTGGAGATTCCGGAACAATGAGAATTTCGCTCCCAATGTGACCAACACACTTGTGAATGTCAGGAAGTGCTTTGCAGAGCAGCCTTGCATGGGGCTACCTGCATATGCAATACACTTAGTCCATTTAGAGGCAACATTTATGAGCTCTCATATGATATATTATAAACTTCAAACCTTGGAAAAGGCTTTGCTTGATGAAAGTCATGTATGATTTGTCTTGTTCTTTGTTGTAGGGCATGTAGCAACTTGAAATGATAGGGGATGATAGACCCTATTAATTGGTTCTGGAGATGATGCCCAATTAACCAGGTCATTGGGAATGATGCCCAAATTGACCTATAACAAATTTCCCTCGAAAGCATGAGGTCAAAATAATAATAAAAACATTTTATTGAGATGTTTTACACTGTGATGGGCTGGAGATGAAGCGGAGTGGTCACCTGCATCAATGTTACAATAAATTACATCATGATATATCCTCTTTGATCATAATTGCTGAGGGTAGGAATTCCCATGTTCAGCACATAAACAATCTAATAAAATGTACATAATTCAAAAAGTCGTCTTCATTGGAATGTTGCCCAAATGTAGACATGCCTACAGATATAGGCCCATGTTTGGATGAAAATCTGTATGTAAGGTCACCGTACAAATGATGTGTACAACAATCCTGAAATCGCAGCTTGGATGGCTGAAACTAGATCCGAGGTCTTCTTATCTCATTCACTTGATCGTTCAAGTACAAGTCTAGCCATGAGAATATATGATTTGTAATCAAACATGGAAAGACATTATTTGATTACCAGCCAATGATGTGAGTTGTTAACAAATGAGAGAGAACCACCATTAATGCCAATGGCCTTCAAGGTACTGCAGTACATTTTTTAAGGCGTGAATAGATGATTTGATGTCGAACACCAAACAAAATCTTTCGGTCAAATGTCCAGAAGTGAGGATCTTGTCGATACTGTAACAAGCCTCATGGTACTGGAATCTGATGTTTCTAAGTGAAATTCCTGGATATTGATTTGTCGGCAACAGGAAGTCACCTTATTGCGAAATGGGAGTTACTAATTTCAGAGACAAAGGTATGACTTGATATAGCAATTTTCAGGGATGGCCATCATGAGAATGAAGGTTTATGAGTATTGCAGAAGGATGAGTATTCACTGGATGACTTCTCTTGAACATATCGGCGACACTGAGATGAGTTGGCAACATTGACCCAAAACCAAGGTGAAGGTATGATGAACCATAGGTATGAATGAACTATCAAGAAGATTACCCAACCCAAACAGTCATGGACATGGAGTGAAGGAAGTGTCATGTTCAAGAGCGACTTGCTACCATAAATAATTCTTGCTCACTTTTCCCAAATTCTCCCTGGTCATTTTTTGACCAGTACCTCTTTATTTTTTAACAAGCTTGAGGAGGATAACATTTTCTTGATCTATAATTCAACCCTTCGAGCGAATAAAGTATTGCTATTTAATAATTTAACAAGTCTAGAGATGAATGAAACTCAATTATTTCCATGATCGACAAGCCCGTCGCTATTTTATGTTTTAACGAACTTAACGACAGTGATAGCCCAGTCCTTTTTCATATTTAGAGGGTTTGAAAAAGAGGACAAAAGAAAACTCCATAAGTACTTTTTTGTAAATTTGTCACTCAGATCTAAAAAGGTGTAAAATAATATATGAGAGAACCTCTTTGGTCATGTTTAACCAAGGTATTCCTTTTTCCTAAATAATCTATCTTAGTCCGAAAAAGGGTTAAACTTATATTGGGTAGATATCCATTCATTTACTTTTACGAGCTTGAAAAGACAAGTTCTCGACAATTTTTTCACATTATCGGAGTCTGAAAAGAGCTAAAAGAAGACTCTAAGGGTTCCTTTTTCACTATTATCGAAGCTTGAAAAAGAGATAAAAGTGCGCTTCAAATCCTTTTTCGTTTTTAACAAAGCTCGAAAAATAAGGAGAAAAATTATGCTTTGTGGTCAAGTCATTCTTTGAAATAAATCTGCATGACTAATCTGCTCATCAATCATATATCCTGTTCAGAATAACATCAAATGGATTAAAAATACCTGTTTCATGATAAAAACATAATAAAACTATAGTCATAGCAATAAATTTAACTTGAAAATAATTAAATGACTATTAAAAGCAGTTTCACTGTTTATTTTTACCATTACATAGTTACCATTTTCATTTTGGAGCTCTGAACCTGATTTTGCCCCCGAACTTCAGTTGTTGATTGCGATCGTTTCTGTGGACGGATTTCATTTCCGTTTGATCCAGGTTAGTGCCATGAACCTCCTCTTTCCTTTAGTATTCATTTCATTTCCAATTTCTACAAATTTTCAGGGTTTTAAGGCCACTAGGGTAAATTCTGCCCAAAAAGAGGGAAACAAACCCCTGAATGTCGAAACTTGCATTGAATAGCAAGTACAGTAAAGGGTACTTGCACATGCAACACACTGCCTCTTGTTAGGGAGTGTGTTAGGTGCAATATAAGTTTTTGATTTTCATATTATGTCCAAAATTTGCCTATTTTTTGCAATGAATGGAATCTAATGGATCTTGTGGTTGTATTTCAAGTTTCCATAGGATTACAATGACGATTACATGGAGGGAGAGAGAACATGAAGAACAGGATATGATTTCCCTAAATGATCTGGGTACAGTAAGAGCCCTAAGATATTGTGGACTTCTTAAGTACTTCAGGTTGTCAGAGATGAGGCAACAAATAGAACTCTTGGAGTTCTTAGTTTGAGCATGAGAACCATCTATTGAGGCATTTAATATTAAGAACCTGTTAGCCCCCATATGAAATTTTTGACAAGCAAATAGGGGGCTAAATCATTGTTGAGTCTTCAAGGAAGGCCTTTCCCCTGAAAATCCATCCTCCTTGAAGTCTCTCAATTGCTCTGCCTAATACAAATCCCCCTCTGCTAGTAAACTGCTAAAAAGGGCCTATCATTCCTTCCTTTACCCCTGCAACATGCATCAGTTCCCCCCCTTTTTCCCTTTGTCCAAATTCCCTTTCTGTTACCCTCATTTAGCCTCTTTTATTCCCCCTTGGCTCCCCTTCTATTTCCCCCTTTTTCCCCTCAAATCCCCCTAAAATCCCCTTTGATTTCCCCCTCTTACCCTTTGTTTAACTTTTTTCCCCTTTCTCCCCCTTATCGTTTCCCTTTATAATCCCTTAAAACCCATTAAAATGGGCCAAAAAACCCTTTCCGACCTTATTAAAAGGCCTAGCCCCTTTACCGCAGGCCCCTTTCAAACCACTTCCCCATATGCCCGTCACCCAAGACCAAGCGCTTAAGCTTTGGGGGCCAGTCGTAATCGAAACAACCGGCGGGTGCATTTCCTTTGTAAAACTCAAAAAACCCGATGCGATTGTTTTATTTCGATAAGTCCCACGGTGCGTTTCGCACCGTTGATCTACCCTGATGATCCAACGGCTAGCGCTCTCCCCTGTCGATCGCAATCGAAAGTTTGGGAGTGTCTCATTTTTGTGCCCTTCCGATTGCATCCCTTCCGATTGCATCTCTTCCGATTGCATCCCCTCCGATTGTGTTCTCCACCGTTGATCTCCCCGCCAGATCGACGGCCAGCGCTCTGTCGCTCTCCCCTGTCGATCGCAATCGAAAGTTTGGGAGTGTCTCATTTTTGTGCCCTTCCGATTGCATCTCTTCCGATTGTGTCTCCTCCGATTGCATCTCCGCCATCCGTCTCCTCCCGGATCTGACGGCTCAGATTTAATCGCCCTCCGCCTCTGCTGGGTCCCACTTCTTACATACATTTCGTTGCATTTGTTTGCATTTCCATACATTTTCGCCAAAGCCTAAAGTTTCATATGTATTCCGCCATGTCCATAAGTCAGCCCGCAGATCAATCTCCACCGTTGATCTCCATCTCCAGGCCTGAATCCAACGGTCTGCGCTGCATGATCATACCAAACCCTATTATCCGTGCACTCCACCACTTCACTGCATTTTCATCGTTCGTTTACATAATACCGTTTTTTCCGCCACCGTAGCACCACCATTTAGTTCACCCTGCGTCCATTGCTCCGTCCACCATTTCTTCACAGATTTGCCGTGTTGCAGAGTTTCTAGAGGAAGAGGACCGCCTCTGTTCAATGTACTGCCTTAATGGTAAGCAGCGCAGTCAGGATCAAATCCAATGAACCAGTACCATCAGGAAAGTCAAGAATTGGGGCCGTCAGGGCTCACATTAATGGAGAGCAGAGTTCAAATGCCGAAATCCTTCCGGCGCCATTTAAAGATCGAGCTAACTTGACAGAGGCAGTAATGAAGCGGCAGGGATTTTCAGTACAGAGCAGAAGGATTAATGCGTGTCAACAAAGATCTTAAGCCCTGAAACATAGGTTTAAAGAGGCAAAGCATCATTTTGAAGACCCCGAGGATCGATTTTGGAGATCCTGAACATCAATAAGAGGTAATATCAAGGTTTCTTATCAGCAGAATGTCTTTCCATAAAGGACAGGTCTCCCATGCAGTATTTATTATGCGCCGTGTCCCTGAAGGAGTTTTCCGTCCCAGCAAGTTCTTTCATTTTGTGCAAATCACCTGGAGCACTACAGCCCAAAGGTCAAATCGTATCTAGAGCAGATCTTTCTTTCACGAGGAAGGTGACAATGATTAAACATACAGCGTATCAAGCAGAATGGGCCTCGGCCCTGCATTCATTGCTGTGTTTAATCGTAACATTTAAAACTCACCTACCTCCTCAGTCGGCCCTCGGTGTCTCTTCTGCTATAAAGCACAGAGGGATATCGTTGTAATGGTTGTTGTTGGATTATCAGTGAATTGCAAGCATTTTTGTCCCGAGCCAAGTTTCCTGTGTAATGATTATATGATAGGCTGATAAATATGATGTATTCAGGCTGAATGTAAAAGCTTTGGGCAGTGATGTACCTGATTGGTGTTGCTTTCAGCCATGATGCTGTGCTTTTCATCGATCCCATCTGCTGCAGCTGGTGATGTTTCTTTCACTGTGTTTATTTCATTTTACTCTCATGTTCTTCCATCATATCTAACGCGATATAGATTTGTTCTCATAGTAATTTTACATCCCAGCTCTCCCATGCGCATCAACATAAGGTTCATATTGTTTTAATTAACGAAACCACAAGTAGTGGATGATTATTGCCCGCTCTGATGTAAAAGTTAATAGAATTTGAGTTCGATGTCACTGTTAAGATTTAATTGAAAGAGTGTTAGAACATTGGGAGGTGGAAGTCTGTCATCGCTCTTCATAACCTCGCTCTTCCAATACAAACCTTTTCGATAGACTTTTATGCTGCCTGGTGGTTTTGTTCGGGTTGTGCTCTGAGCAATGACCGGCTCCGATCTATAGACGGAATCAGATGGTTCTCCATCCTTCATTCTGATCCCTCAGTGTTCCATCCCACCAATCAGTATTTGAGATCCAAATGCTCTAGATGACTAGCCCAATTGAAGCTTACACATTGAACATAAGTAAATCCTTTCTTGACTCCATTGCCCAATGGCCTTGATATTCCCTTTAGGCCACTCATTCCTGTTTCAGCTTCCTTATTTACCCATCCTTGTCTTATGGCGAAACCTTCCTTCCTGATTCTCAACAACCAAACTCAAACAATCAAACAAACAACCTTGAGCCTATAACTAGCCTAAAATCACAACTGAGAACTTCAAAGACATACATCCTTTGATAATCATAGAGAGATCCCTCTTTGGACCTAGGAGGGCTAGATCCTAAGGTCCGAAAGTGGTTCTATGTTGTCTCATCTTTTGGTCTCTGTCAACCTGGCCAAAACATGGGAACCCCAACAGAACCAAGTGGTTCCCATAACAGTGGAGGATGTATATTTTCTCATAAGTTTGTCGAGGAGAGGCTTACCTATTTCACTCTCAGGGTTTGTTGTTGGAGGAGGGACTATGAGAGATTATATTCTGCAACATTTCTATCCAGGCATAGAGCCAAGCAAAGATGGAAAGATAAACATCTGGGATGTTAGAGATTTTCCTTTGAGAACTATCCTTTTCATGATCGCTAAACTTGCTGGCACCGTTACGCTACATGTAGAAAACAGATTGTATATGCAGTACGTGATAGAGTGCTTAGAGCCAACAATCTTCAACTGGTTTGAAGCTATTATTTCTCAGATAAAGGAACAACTGAACAAAGCAAAGGGAGGAAGGAAGAAGAATTTCAGTTATGGTTCAATCCTTATATCCTTCACTTTAGAATGGATTCCACTGATGCAGCCACAACATGTGACACTGGATATAGTTAGTCCTAGAGATCCTTAGATGCAAAGATGGGTAGAATTCATGAGTCGGCATGTAGGCCAATCGACTGTTGTGTTCTCTACTACATTCTTTTCCTAGTTCCGACAACAAATCATCGCCATCGACGAGTATGCATACGCAGGCGTTGATTTCCGAGGAGATCTAGATTTAGCATTACCAGAAGGCGCTCAGTGGGGTGTAATGGGTAAGAATGTTTTGACCATGTTTTTTATTTTCCTAAGGTTTATAATTTTTTTTTGTATTTTTGATGTTTTCCCAAGACTAAAATAAATGTTTGATTTAATGCAGTTATTGGTTGTGTTCACCAGTAGAGGAACCAGAGCGAGAAGCAAATGCGCTAGCAGAGAGGGCTGTCGGGAGAGTAGTCCTTTAGGATCTTGATATGGCTAAGACTCTAGCTAAGCTTCAGAAGCACATAGAGGGGTTGACCTTTGGGATTCCGGATTTCCGGATCGAAGAGTTACCCATGTGACTACAACGACACTATTGGGGTTCCTAACTGCTGGATGTGGTTACTCCGTAGGATAGCTAGATCTATAGCATGTTACCACGAGCACCACTAGTTTACTTGTGACATTTTGCATACATTTTGAGGTCAGATGATCAATGTGTCTTGGGAAATTTTTTTGTAAAAACCTATAACTATCTATATACATGATTTCAAAGTTTTTCCTATGCTTATTGTGCAATCCTATTCAATGATGTGAATGTATTCTTTACATATGTTGCAAATTTCTATCTAAAACTTGTTTAGCTAATGAATCAGTCAATGTGTTCAAATTTCTGGAAATGTGCTGATATTGAATAAAATCAAAATGTCTTTCCAAAAGTCGAACTCTTAGGAAAAATCTATGCAGTGTTTGATTTCTAATAGTATAAACACTAGTAAGTTGTAATACCACAAGTTGTGAGTCTAACCTTATGATTATGCAGTTAATACCAAATTAAATGGCATCAGAGAGAAGTTCGATCAACGCACTATACGCAGTGATATTGTTTGTCTATCTACCAATACAAATCCCTTGAAAACTCACTAACTCACCGTTCGGAGCAAAAATTGCCCACGCTGCAGAGGATAGATTCCGTGTACTACGACTAGCACCATTAGCATATCCAACAAATGGTTCCAAAGATTCAGAAATCTGCGATGAAATGTAAAGTGGATTACTAACATCAAGAAAACTCTAAAAACAAATTAAGATAGTGAATGAAAATCAACAAACATATATACAATATAATACAAAAAATTGCTACGCTCATGATTAAGCATAGTAACGTTTCAAATACAACCCATTTCTAGGCTACGACAACAGAATTCCATCGTAATCAACCAACTCATAGGCACCCTTAGAAAGAACTATTTTGACAATATAGGGGCCATGCCATAATGGCTCAAATTTCCCTGTACCTATTACATCAGCTTCTTGATTGTAAAGAAGGACCAAGTCGCCCTCTGAGAAAATGTGAGGCTAGAGATTTTTGTCGTATTGCACCTTCATACGTCTCTTATGCACTTCTTTGGCAAATCGGGCTTCATGACGCATTTCATCAATATGGATGAGGTTAAGAAGACGCACTTCTTCTTTTGAGGTGTCAGGTAACAAGTCTATTGCGAGTTTTAACGATGGTATTTCACATTGGATAGGTAAGATAGCTTCTAGACCATACACCAAGTGAAAAGGAGTAAATCCAGTTGTGTTTCTCACCGAGGTTCGATACACCCACAAAGCGGAGTATAAGATCAAATGCCAGTTTCTTTTACAAACTCCTATCATAATTTTAAGCATACATTTAAGAATCTTGTTGATAGCCTCAACTTGTCCATTTGATTGTGGATAATAAGGAGTAGACTTATCACGTGACAATCCTAACTTAGCAGTCAATTCAGACATCATGTGGTTGCGAAAATGCTTCCCATGATCTGTAACTATAGCATGTGGGATCCCAAACCGTGCAATAACATGATTAAAGAAAAACAATGCAGTTGTCTGTCCCATGTTGTTGAATGTAGGCATTGCTTTGGCCCATTTAGTAAAATAGTCGACTGCGAAAATAATATAACCATGCCCCCCAAATGAATGAGGGTTACAGGTCATGAAGCCAATACCCCATTTCAAAATGGTCCCACAGAGACAACAGGATGCATTGGCACTGGTGGTTTGCAGATTTTATGATAAAAAATCTGGCACGCATGACAACTTCTGACTGCGAGGATGCAATCTTGAAAAATAGTAGGCCAAAAGTAACCAGCGTGGAGTATCTTCTGTGCGGTACCATATCCAAATACATTTCCACCACAAGCCCCAGCATGACAATCATTTAACACTTTTTCGGCCTCCTCATGAGTGAGGCACCTCCTTAAAATGGTATCGACACCATGACGATAAAGTGTATCACCGATGATCATATAAGATTTGGCCTTGTATCGAATACGTCATTGTTCAGAGCGAGAGGTATCAGGTAGAAAAGTTTGGGTTTGGAGATAAATGATGAAATCCCCATACCAAGGATCAGATGGTCCGATCAGAAACAGAGAATCATCGGGAATTGATGGTTCCAACGTAGTTGTAGTACTATCAGAGGGAAGGTCACAGAGAAGCTCAGCCAAAAATAAATACTTATTTGACTTGGATTTGATGAATTCCAAATCAAATTCCTGCAAAATGACAATCCATTTTGAATATTTCCCCCCCAAAGATTGACGTGATAAGATATAAGTCATGGGTTTGCAATCTGAAACTATAGTGGTTTTTCGGAGCAGGATATAATGGCGAAATATTTGGACAACTTAAACAACTGCCAAGGCAAGCATTTTTACGTATGAGTATTTAACTTCCGTATCATTGAGATTACGAATCAAATAATAGATCAAATGTTCAATTCCATCTTCTACTTGGAATAATACCATAGCAATAGTCGTTTCAGTCGCGACGATATATAGGAAATAATCATTTTGATAATTAGGGGGATACATTAATGATGCTCGGACAAGAGTGTCCTTGACAACATCAAAAGAAGCTTGCGCAACTTGGTCCCAATGGAAGGGAACCCCTTTTTTCATGAGTCGAGTTAATCCTTTAGCCATTTTGGCATCGTTTGGAATGAACCTTCTTAGGAAGTTAGCCTTTCCTTTAATTTTTTGTATTTGAAGTAAATTTGATAGCGCAAGCAAATCAAGAATGGCCTAAAACTTCAATGGATATATTCAAATTTCTTCTTTTGAGACTACGAATTCAAGCAGGCGACCAGAATCAACACAAAAGACACATTTATGTGGATTGAGGCGTATTTTGTAGTGTCGACAACGTAAGAAAATGGCTCTCAAATGCATCGGGTGATCAGTCCGATTTCGTGAATGCGCTGGTAAATCATCTAGATAGGGTTGAACAATGTGCTTGATGTCATTGAAAGCATAATCCATTGCTCTCTGAAAAGTTTCCCCAACGTTCTTTAAACCAAACAAAAGTTTCCTATAAGCGAATGTGCCCCAGGGACAAATGAATGTTGTCTTATGTTGATCATCTGGGCGAATATTGATTTGATTATAGCTTGAAAATCCATCCATAAATGAAAAGATTTCGCATCCAGCATAATCGTCAATAATTTGGTCGATAAAGGGAGTAGGGTAGTTGTCTTTTGTATAAGCATGATTAACGTCCCGATAATCGGCGCGCACTCTAATGGTTCCTTGTTTTTTCATGACATGAACGATATTGGAAACCCACTCAGTCAGGGGAACAGGGTAAATAAAACCAGCACACAAAATGTTTTCAACTTCTACTTTAATGGCATCAGATTTCTTTGGATGAACAGGACGAAGCTGTTGACGCACCGGTTTGACATTAGGATACATATTAATGGTGTGTTCAACTATACTAGTATCTATGCTTGGAATTTCTTCATAAGACCAAGAAAATACATCATGAAATTCACGAAATAAAGAGCGATGTGATTCAAGTTCTAATGGAGAACAAGATACACCAACATGAATATTTTCTACAATGCCAGGTTTGGTCAAAATATCGATAGAAATTGTTTCTTCAATATTTGACAGACTTCGCTCGGAATCGATTGCATTAATTGGTAAAGAATTCAAAAAGAAATATTTGATTGATGGGTGATATAGTTCACTAAGATAGTTTTCTTCATAATCAGGATGATGGTAATGATGATGATAATCTTCCCATGGTTCTCCTTCTGACATCATAGCTTCCAAAATATTTTCATCTGTAAAAAACACTGAGGAAAATGGATTAGATGGAGTACCAAAATCTAAGGAACTGTTGATGGGAAAAATGTACTGCCGAAAACAAGGGGGTATCCCCGGTGAAAGGTCCCAATTAAAATTCACACCTTTTGGGATAGGAGCCCCTCTAGTATGTGGGCCTGGCTATTGCCATGATTGTTTCACTCTTGGTTTCCGGATGAGAAGATGATGGAGCAGAGGTGAAGATGAAATGACCGATCAGTGAAGAAAAATTAGCCCAAGATTGACGAACCATAAACAAAGATACAAGCAAGTCAAAATAGCAAAATAAAAGGGAGATATGCCATAACTGGGATTAGTGAGCTAAAAACCAGTCAAACATATATGAAAGAAAACATGCCAGAAGTTGACTGCAAAGTAGTTCACAATAGACTACCGCCGTGGCAAGGACAAATAAACACTAATCCAAAAGCAGACATACATATGACCATTGAGAAATAGTTCATGACCGATGACATGAATGAAAGCAAATGTACAACATAATGAAGTACTAGACAGCTAGTACTATCACCACAAACAAGCACGTGAATCAGTGTCGGAAATGAGAATATATATTAATGCTACTACAACGTCAAATACATGTTTACAACTCATCAAAATCCAATAGTGGAACATGGGCTATTCATCTCAATGCATGATACAAAACCCTAACCTTGCTACCTCTCTCTCTAAATGATACCAAGAGCTGAGTGCCTTTAGCTCTCTTGCAACAATTCCTCTACCCTACTGGCTTTCATTGTTGAGCTAAAAGTTCTTTTACTCTTTCTTGAAGTTGTACATATAGGCTGAGATGACTCTTGAGTTGCCCCTTGACTCTTGGTCTTCCCAAATATTGGGCTGGCTTGTGACTTGGGCCATTTGAAACCCGCGATCTTGGGCTATTCACGACCTGTTAGTTCCAGTCTTCGCAGCCTGTCACCAGGGATCAACATGAGCTCTTACTATGTTTGGTTTTGTTAGATGTTTTGCACATGATGTTCAACACAAAACATGTCACAAGTGTGTCTATCAGAAGAAGCTCGAAAAAATATTTCCAACGGTATATCACACTCCTATAACCAGCTCCTGGATTAGAAGATATGATCGAAATGAATGAGTGATTCTTGGTTATGCATGTTTTGAGGTCAGTTGCTGCACACAATGACAAGTTTAGTACAAAATCAGTTTTTGAAATAATGGTAAGGAATTTCTCAAAAGTGAAAGAGGTTTTTTTTCATCACATACCAAATAAAAAAAACCTCCTTCAGTTTATGCACAGGTGCTACTATGTGGGAGATATACACTGATATTCGGAGCCTACATTAAAACAAAGCAAAAATTTCATATTTTTTACTGTTTTAGTCATTTTAGTGCGCGGCCATTTTACAACAGATGGAAAGTAATTTTTCAAAACCCAAGGATATTTTTGTTAAAAACGAGACATATAACAAAAACCTCTTTCAGTTTATTCAAAGGTGTCACGAATTGGGATATGTGACTAGATCTTTAAATTTTTAATGATTTTATGTTTTAGAGATGATTTTTTGGAACAGATTGCGAGCAACTGGAAACGAATTTCCCAAATTTGAGAGAGGTTTTTCGCCAAAATGACCTTATATACAAAAACCTCTTTCATTTTTGTAACAGGTGCTATGGTTTAGGAGATACGAGTTCATATTAAACACCTATTTTCAGAAATTCGGCCCAAGTTTAATGTAACTGATTATATTTTTAAGAAAATGGTTGAGCTCAATTCCCTTAGTAAAAGGATGAGAAAATGTATATATTTTATGAATTTCATAGTGTAGGAGTTGTACTTTGGCAGAAGGTTGGACACTTGGGATTGCTTGTCACTTCATTGTACATTTCATCTCTGCATTTTTGGCAAATGAATAGACCAGGGTTTGCAACACTCTTTGGGATCCATGTGGCTCTGTATTTTGATGGTGTTTTTCTCTATGTAATTTTAAGTTCAATGATGTTTATGTGTATCATTTATCTTCTCCTTTCTTCTTAAATTAAACAAATGAGTGATAAAGGTGGAATTCATTAGCTTGCTTTGCTCTGCCTTCAGTTTTGTTTAATTTTCCATGTTTTCATCTGTTTGAAGAGGATTATTGAAAGCCTCTTGCCCTCTTCAGCTCCTCACCGGTCTGAACCATCCATTCATTCAATCTAAAGCATCAAAGCAATTTCCTTCCTTGCCCCAATCAGAACTCTGCAAAAACTAGGCCTCCTCCCCGCACCCAAAACTACCTTTCCCTTTGATCCAACAAAAACCCCCAAATTCAAAATCAAATCCTTTCACCTATATACCTAGCCTAAAATTAGCCTTTATTTCAAGTCATCTCAAGCCCTATTGATTATTTTTGCTGAGATTGACCCGGAGAGAGCCCTCTCCTGTTCTGGTAGGGCTAGCTACCAGAATGAGCGTGGTTTGATGTTACCCCCGAATCGCCTTCTTTCGCACCCTTTTAGGTAGATTTAGGTAATAACATAGTGAAGTAAATATGACTGTGGAAGAAAGTTTGTTATTTGTTTAGAGTAAAACCAAGGGTGTGGAGCCCGGGCTAGCCGTGATCCTCAATCATCTGCTTTGCATTAGCGAAAGTAGATGAATGCTGCTTCAGTCAATCTCCGGTCTAGTTTATGAACTGAACATCTGGTTCCTCAGTAAAATGTAATCAAGTTCAGATCTGATTGCTGATGGTGGATAGCAGTCAGACACATATGAAGGCTGAAACATTCACCTGGTGACTCCAACTCAATCCAGAGATTCCAGTACTCACTGATCCATTCATGCACTAAAATAAAATGGTAGGGTATGTGGCAAACCCTACGCTTTGTGAAGTTTTAAAAGAAGTTAGAGATCAGTTAGTGGATTTTGAAATTGATGAAGTATTTTTCATTGTCGTGCTTCAATATTTGAGATCTCCGAAGTTTCCTCCTGAAGCTAAAACTAGTTTCTTTGAGTTAGTTTTTGAAAAATTTGAGAAGGAGATTCAGTATTTAAATGATCAGATCCAATCATATGAATTCCGAGATCCCAAAAAGTTCTTGGAAACTCTCCCTCCTTCAAAACAAGAAACAATAGAGCTGCTCGTGGATATTTGCATTGATAGTTTGCAGCTGGAAGCATGTATTGTGGAGTTGGGGCAGCAAACAGAGTCTGGTTTTGGCGATTCTATTGCAATGTACATGGAAATTTTTTTCAGTTTGAATGATAGATCGAATTGTCTTTTACATAACCAGACTCGTTATGTGCATGTATGGCTGTCAGCATTTACATTTGTGTCCTGGTTGAAGCACTTTCAAGCAACATCCTTGTCACAGTTACTTTATTGGTTGATTTGGCATTATAGAGTTACTTGATCTATTGGTTTTGCAGCAAAGTAGGTAGATTTGTAAATAAATAAGCTGCCAAAGGCAACATTTCAGTTTCCGGTATTTTTTTATGTACAGGTTGCAGTATGTATATGTTTTTGGATTGGTATAAGTTGTTTTGGGTTTGCAGTTGTTTGACCATCCATATCCTAATGGATGAAGGCACTGCCTACTTTCCCAAATATCTGTAGTTCTTGGCACCTCCAAGGAGCTACCATCCCCATTGGAGCCGATGTTAGTTCCAGTCTTTGCAGCCTGTCACCAGGGATCAACATGAGCTCTTACTATGTCTGGTTTTGTTAGATGTTTTGAGCATGATGTTCAGCACAAAACATGTCACAAGTGTGTCCATTAGAAGAATATCGGAAAAATATTTCCAACAGTATATCACACTCCTATAACTGGCTCCCAGATTAGAAGATATGATCAAAATGAATGAGTGATTCTTGGTTATGCATGTTTCGAGGTCAGTTGCTGCACACAATGACAAGTTTAGTACAAAATCAGTTTGTGAAATAATGGTAAGGAATTTTTCAAAAGTGAAAGAGGGTTTTTTTCATCACATACCAAATAACAAAAACCTCATTCAGTTTATGCACATGTGCTACTATGTGGGAGATATACACTGATATTTGGAGCCTACATTAAAACAAAGCAAAATTTTCATATTTTTTTACTGTTTTAGTCATTTTAGTGCGCGGATATTTTACAATAGATGGAAAGTAATTCTGAAAAACCCAAGGATTTTTTTGTTAACCACGAGCCATATAACAAAAACCTCTTTCAGTTTATTCAAAGGTGTCACGAATTGGGATATGTGACTAGATCTTTACAGCTCATTTTTACAAATTTAAATTTTTAATGATTTTCTGTTTTAGAGATGATTTTGTGGAACAGATTGCGAGCAACTGGAAACGAATTTCCCAAATTTGAGAGATTTTTTTCTCCAAAATGAACTTATCTACAAAAACCTCTTTCATTTTTGTAACAGGTGCTATGGTTTAGGAGATACGAGTTCATCTTCAACACCTATTTTCAGAAATTCGTCCCAAGTTTAATGTAACTGATTATATTTTTAAGAAAATGGTTGAGCTCAATTCCCTTAGTACAAGGATGAGAAAATGTATATATTTTATGAATTTCATAGTGTAGGGGTTGTACTTTGGTAGAAGGTTGGACACTTGGGATTTCTTGGCACTTCATTGTACATTTCATCTCTGCATTTTTGGCAAAGGAATAGACCAGGGTTTGCAACACTCTTTGGGATCCATGTGGCTCTGTGTTTTGATGGTTTTTTTCTCTATGTAATTTTAAGTTCACTGATGTTTATGTGTATCATTTCTCTTCTCCTTTCTTCTTAAATTAAACAAATCAGTGATAAAGGTGGAATTCATTAGCTTGCTTTGCTCTGCCTTCAGTTTTGTTTAATTTTCCATGTTTTCATCTGTTTGAAGAGGATTCTTGAAAGCCTCTTGCCCTCTTCAGCTCCTCACCAGTCTGAATTATCCATTCATTCAATCTAAAGCATCAAAATAATTGCTTTCCTTGCCCCAATCAGAACTCTGCAAAAACTAGGCCTCATCCCCGCACCCAAAACTGCCTTTCCCTTTGATCCAACAAAAACCCCCAAAATCAAAATCAAATCCTTTCACCTATATACCTAGCCTAAAATTAGCCTTTATTTCAAGTCATCTCAAGCCTTATTGATTATTTTTGCTGATATTGACCCGGAGAGAGCCCTCTCCTGTTCTGGTAGGGCTAGCTACTAGACTGAGCGTGGTTTGATGTTACCCTGAACTCTGCCTTATTTCATCCTGAGGTAGATTTAGGCAATAACACGACCTACGGCCTCGAACAATTAATGACCTGTGACGTCGAGCAATTCGCGACCTGCAACCTCGGGCGATCCGCGACCTATGACCTCGAACAATCCGCGACTCACGACCTCGAATAATCTGCGACTCACGTATTTCTCTTTCAATGATCTCTGATTTTGACAGCAAGTTGCCCTTTTCCTGCACAAGTGCCTTTGAGCTTAACGTGTGGTTCTTTTGAGCTTTGAAAGGATTCGCCTCGCATGCCAGAGAAAACCCTAGCTTTTACTATGTGCATCGGCTACCTCTACCTGCGAACAAAGCAACATGGGTCACATGTCTTTAAAATATTGATGCTAAAACACATTTTGTTAGCTAAAGGAATGATTTAGTAAATAATGAACTTAGACCCCTGGGTTGTCAAGTGTTCTTAGATTATAAACATATAGATTTCCACTGCCATCACCAGCTGCCAGACAGTCTCTATCTCTACTAATAGCTAATAAACGAAAACCTTGACCTAGATCCCCGATTTCTCTGCTTCCAACTGTTTCTTGATAAGATCCCCTACTCATCTCTGAGTATATAACACCAAGTATGTCCTTGCAATAAATATTAGTCGATTTTGAATCTACCGCAGGGGCTTCGTGATGAATCTCTTTTGTGTCCATCCCTAAAGCAAGCTCCCATAGCCTTATTGTACCATCTACAAAACCTGTTGCAAAAAGACCCCCTGCTGGTGCCATTTCCCATAGAATGCAATGAGTTTCCGGTTTCCAACTTTTGATTTGGTATAAGATTAGAAATATCCCATCTACAGGCATTGTGCGAAAGGTATGCGTAGATCCTAGATATCTCTGATAAATTATGTGCATCCCACACATAAAGGCCGTGATCATCCATATATAACACCAAGTTTCTGGGAGCTGAAAGCTACAAGCCATGACATCTGGAAAGTTAAAACTTGAATGAAATTTCTCAACAGTTACCCCATGGTACCCATGTGGTGCTGGCTTGGGTAATGTTCCGGCATAAAAAAAATTTCAGCAGTTGTTAAACATAAAAATGCTGAGGTGTTTCTATTAGCAGGCCTACGGGAGCACATGCATTTTTAAAGCACGATGCAGAAGATATCGACACAAATGAGCTTTCTCTTTGACTAACAAGATTCACAGGCTTTCCTTCAATTTCCAAGGTTCCTATTCGTGATTGGTGAAACTGTTGTGGTTAATCTGGTTTTAGCAGCCAATGTTCCATTTCGCTAGTCCCAAAGACAAAGAAAGTCGTCGTGAGGAAAAAAAACAGATACAAGATGCTTCCCCATTTGGTGAACACTCCATGCATGAAACTCAGTATTTATTCACTTTCGACTTAGCAATTTAGAGAAGGAATGCAAATCACACTTTTCGTTGGTTCCGTATGCTTCTGCGACCTGGGGACTTAAGCGAAATTACGCCTCCCCAGTGGTTGCGTAGTTTCAAATTTATGCAGGTCGCACTCCTTATTTTTTTCCCATGCTTCGCGACCTAGCGACTTGGGAAAAATTGTGACCCCCTAGTGGTCGCGTGGCCGCGATTCTATGCAAGTCACAATGGGCACATCTAAGGCTGATTTGTGACCTTGCACCCGGTCGCACTCAAGACTTGGCTGCGTCTTCATCATGCACTCACCCTCCGACCTTGGTGTAGGCGGATCACGCTATTCGCTGAGCCTCAAACTCAATAAATCTCGTTTAAACACAATGATCTGCATTGCATTCTGATTTAAAGTGGTGTTTTGTATCTTTTTATCGACACCATGGTTGATTTAATTGCTGGAGTGGCCTTCGTGGATGGATGAGCCTCTCGATCATGTAATATTGTCATGGTTATAGGAGGAACACACTTCGACAAATAATGCACAAAGCCAATTGGTCATTCCTCTTTGTTGTTAGTCCCATGAATTTTTCCTCCCCCTATTCACAGCAACACTGTCCATCGTTGCAACATTTTCTCCGGTCTAACAGTAGGATCATCGTTGGGGTAAAACCCAGATCGTAAAACTGTTTTCATGGAGTCCAGAGCATCGAGCTTTACTAACTATTATTTCCCTACTATTTTGAAACAATGACTTCCACACCAAGTGCTTTTCCTTCCCCAACGCCTCAGGAGTTAGGTCATACAACTGAAAGGACGTGGACGTGGTTTTGAACATCATCTGAAGCTTCCCCCTTCAGCGCCTCCTTTGAGGTGCACAATTGGCGTTGCATTCAACTCCATGCATAATAAGACAGGTTAATAGTCATCACTCTTTTTTATCTATTAGTTTTATGGCTTCGTGGAACCTGTACTAAGTGTGATTGATAATCAGAGCTGGAAAAAGCATTATATGCATAATGATGCAGACGTTTTTCTCCTGCCAATCTAGAAAAAGGGTATTGATTTTATCCGTGAAAATAACATTTCACAGCCATTATTGTGCTCGTTCAATATTCGTTCTTTCTCGCATCACCTTCGACTCTATGGCACATTTCAACCCGACCTGGTATGGTTGGACTTTAGTCGCGTGCTGGGTTGGGCTGTGTCAAGCGGGATTGAGTTAACTACGACCTAAGTGAATTAGGGATTTGGTAGGTGACTTCTCCCGGACCATCATGCTTCATTTCGAATGATAGACATTACCCCTCGTAATAATATATGAAATGCGATGTTCTTCTTTGGAGGCTTACTCTCTCCTTCATAGGAAAACCTAGAACGCAAGCAATGCAACGTCAATGCCTTATATATCTTCTCAGCTGCTAATTACATTGAGGTATTGTTATTATTCCTCTTAGTATAATACCGGCCTCCAAGGAAGTTTAGAGGGAATTTTCCATTCATCTTGATAGCCCTAGGTTAATAATATGATCTGTTCTATTGAACATACTCCTCCAACCCATTTTTCGGGCAACATCCATTTCCCTCTTTTCTTTTTTTTTCCTCACCACCATCACATGTGTAGTAAGAAAAGCTACCACACTCTCTTCGAAGCGAATTTAAACTGTAATAAATTTTCCATGCTTTCCACTAACCTCTGTGCATGTTTATCAATTAGCCAAACATCTGGGGCATTAAAATCGGGTGGAACCTCTTGTGACAATCGATTGGCAAATGGAGAAATCCGTATCACACTAGCCTCAAGTAAACAAGAGACCAAGCTATAATCCCGAAGTTGAAAGTATTACCCATATTGTTGTCAAACTTTTTAATCATGACTTTGGGCAGCTTTCTAACAATCCTTGCATCATGGTTAAGAAAACCAATAAAGTTACCTTCACCATGTACGTCCTTAAACTTACTAGGATCCCGTCAAATGCTATGAAAATGGAAATTAAAAATGCCAAAGGTTGTATTCAGAAGCCCTGTCGCAGCTACTATATTGCAAATTAATACATGCTGCTGATTTAAGCCACCATTTGCTTCAATAAACATATAACCATATGACTCAGGCAACCCTCTCTCTTTAGGAATGAAATTATGCGCCTGGAAAGATGTGACTTAACCGTGACCGAAAAGTTCCCCTAACTAGTGCACTCTTGTCATTTTAGTTTCAATTTCTTTCTCCTAGCGCGATGGTAATATTGTTTGGTATATCATTTGTGGGGTTGAACTGCATGAAACATTATAATATCAATTAGTTCATAGTCTCCCTTTAGAGAATGATGCCCTAAATAATTTACATGAGACTATGAGCCTAGTAAAGTACCCAAACAGAATCCCTAAATGATCCATGGTTAAAGGGCTTCTAATGGATATACTTAATATACAGAAAATCCTCCACTCGAGGGTATGCATGATGATCCCCCCCCCCCCCCACACATGGCGTGGCTGCGGCAAAAGTATCTCTTCATGATGGTGAGAAAGTTTACTAGGGGCTAGGAATAGGTCGCGGGGGATTTAATGATTATAGGCCGGGTCCAAACCCTAATGGCTAAGCGAGCAGAGGAGGACCCAAAATTTTGAATATACCCAAAATTTTGGGTGGTGTTGTAGCAGCTACAACAAATGGCAAACCACTGGTAGAATCCAACATCTCTGTCAATGTCCCAATAATAGTATGAGCCCAGATAGGTATGCAAGAGAATATTGAACAAGTTCTGAGGGTACCCTTGTATTATTTTGACCTTTTTCAGATATGCCCAATCCTTTTGCCTCAGCTAGGTCATGCTAATAAAAACGCGTAAAAGTGGAAGCTCACGAATGCCAATGGTTGGTTGATGATGTAGAGAGCAAGGAAGCATGCTTATTATATTTATAATTTTTAAAATAAGTTTTTGGTGTTGCTCTGCTGCCAGCAGGCCTGGGCAGTACCCCGGCGGAGTCACTTCAAGAAATCACAAACGTTGCTCCGCTACCAGCGAGCCTGGACAGTACCCCGACGGAGTCATTACGTTACCTCTTTGCGTAGGAAGCCTTTCTCAGTCATTTACCCTTATTTTTTCTTGTGCTTGAAGAACTTATTTTTATGTGCTCGTGGCACTTATTTTGCATGGTCGGATGAGGGATCTTGACTTATTTTACGGGCAAGAGAGGTTGTTTCTTGTTTGAAAGAAACTGAAAGATATCCTGATTTAGGTTTTCCCTCATGCCAAGTCTTCACATCCTACCTACCACCCCAGGAGAAACGTGCAAAACAAATCATTAAGATGTTCGAGACTATGCTGGGCACAAGGCTCGGGTTACAAGTATAGGCCATTCACACTCGTTAGGGTTCCCCACAAACAACTGGCTCGTATCTCCCTGGCTAATGAATTTAGACTCATAAGCATTATGTTGAGAACGTGACTTTGATGACCTGTCCCGAGAGAAGCTGCCTCTTGAGGTAACCACTGCAACCTCACGCAAGAAATAGAGTTACAGTTTCAGCAATCAGGGCAAACAAGTAAACAAGGTCATCAGGGTTTCGGTGAGGGCTCATGCAGTGTTATGCGATATAACGAAACTTTAAAAGCCATGTTAATAACCAATGCGAATGATGTGAGGAAGAAAGCGCACAACAAAATGTAACAGGCAAGGCTTATGACACCATGCAATGCCATGTGTGAGAAGGATCCACTATTTACTGGTGGAAAACAAGGAAAAGCACATGCAGTGATTATCTGAATATTATGCAGTAACAAGCATGCTGAAAAAGCATGAGTGCAAAAAATAAATGGAAAATTATAATGCATAAACTATTAACCACAAGAAAAGAAAGCAAGCATAATTAAAAACCCTAAAGCAAAACCTTAGCAAGTAAACCTAATTAACAACTTGACAAACAAAATTGTATTAGCAGATCCTAGCTAGCTTAATCCTAAAACCCTAAACCTAATTAACAACTTGAAAAACAAAATTGTATTAGCATATCCTAGCTAGCCTAATCCTAAAACCCTAGTTTAACCAAAGAGGCGGTCAGGTTATGTAAAATAAACTTTCTATTGCAGCCACCGTATTAGTTCCTGCCCCGCAAGAACAACAATGTTCGCAATCAAAGCCAACATACGAAATCGTGCACCAACAACAAGATTTACCTGAAGAGTATGTGCGATAGCAAGAAGGTCGTGGCTACTTACCAGAGAACGTGCCATAATAGATTGTGCTAGCTGAATTTCACTTTGATCTTGATACATTGAAATAGGTACTTGAAATCTAAAATGATTAATAAATGATAAACATCCATGTCCGCACATCCCTGGGTTCGACGAAAGTGGGGAAAGAATATTGGTAGGTGTATTCATTGGAAAGGATTCATCAAACCAGCCGGGAATCTCATCGTGATTTTGAGGATGATCAATTTGATGGGATGGTAGAGATAGGCATATGCCAGGCGAATTTGAGGTGCTTGCGAATCCAAGTGTAGAAACCCTAATTTTGAAAACCCTAGTTCGAAGCTGTTCCTGGGTTTCGTCGGGGCTGTGAGGATCCGAAATAATTGTCAATAGAGGCTTAAGTGCCTCACCATATTGGACAAACCATGGAACTTCGAGCGGGGAATTTTCACACTTTGATGGTTTGGTGATGTCAACCGGTGAACAGGTGTGATCATTAATCGTGGTGATTGGAAAAATGTCGGTGGGCTTATCATTAATTCAGCCAAATGTTTTCACACTAATGGATGGAAAATATAATGTGTTAGATCCTTTAGATTTCCCAGGATAGGGAAAATTGACTGAAATATTTTCATGCAGCGAAGGGATTTTCCAAACATCAGATGCTTGTGCCTGCATGCAACTTGTACTGGGGGGAAAACGCCCGAAAATATTAGAGCCAATGGCTTGTGTTTTCCTTCCAGTTAATAAATTAGGGTATGTCGGTTGTTGCATATCAATCATCAGGGGATAGAAATATGTGCACAAAGAAGGATCACTTGAATAATAGGCTTGCCTAGATGAGCTCGAATCCGAAACAGTTGTGCTGAGAGGGGTATGATATATGGGGACCGTTATTTCAGAATCCTTACTTTGAGAAACCCTAGTTTTACTAATTTCAGGGGTCCCATCATGATCATGAGAATGTGAGATAACAGACAGCAGAAGCTGAATTGCTTCGATTTCCAGATGGGTCCTTGAATCTTCACAAAGCGGATCATCAAATTTCGGTGGCTTCATATGGTCAACAGATAGATACGAATGATAGACCTCATAGAAGTGAGTGAATATGTTTTCAGATAAGTAACTATCATGGGAGCCATCAACCAGAATATTAGATTTCCCAGGAGTTAACAGTTGGGATGAATTGATAAAAGAAACATCTCGAGGTTGCTAAGACAGGCAGTCACTCATTTGGCTGTTTAAAGATTACGGATGAAAAATATTAGGCATAAGAGATTCATCAATTTCGTAATGTGATTGTGAAACACGACCAGTGTGCTCATGATTGTCGCCAATACCAGCATGAGAAAATTTTGAATGACTTGAAGAAATTACTGGTGTGGCGGACTCATGAAATAAATCAAGGAATAGTGGATGAAATGGTTCAGATGCAAGGGTATCAACCGTACAAGGACTTTCATTTCACACATCAGTGTCACCCAGAGAAAACAATGACCCTGCATGCCTATCATGGTCCAATGACTTGGTAGGGAAATCAACTTTTCCCGGGATGGGACACAATTTTTTATTAGTATGAGAACGAGATTTAGAATCATATCTAGACAAAAATTTAGTGGAATCGAGATAAATTTCATTGACAGGGGGAGATGTTAGGCCAATATGTGTTTCAAGCTCCGATTTGATAGGGTATGTGGAATATTTCGGGACACAATCTGAACAGCCAACAAATTGAGGATTATCACAACAAACATCGGGATTAGGCTTAATTGCCGATTGAAATTGTTCTAGGGAAATGAAAATCACGTATTGAAACTGTTCAATTAAATACGTCCAATCAACATCCCTTTCAGGGAATTCAAGACAAAAATTAACAAACCTGATAGAAAACTCCTCTATAGATTCTTGAGGTTCCATTTTGATTTCATTTAACCTTGTTAATACATTTGGAAAATCGTACCTGTGAAAAGCTTGTTGTAATTCACCAGCGAGTTGTTCGAATGAATGGATGGAAGCTGTCGGTAATGTGTGGCACCGTTTCTCAGCGCGACCTTTGAGAGTGAGGGAGAAAAGCACGCAAGCCAATTCCTCGTTGTCAACTTCGTAACACTCACAAAACTCACAAAAATCCGAAAGGTGCTCAGTTATGGAAATTCCGTTCTCACCACCGAATTTTAACTGGGACAAGTGATACATAGGTTCATCGGGGATTGAGCATCGAGAACCAGATAAATCCGATAAAAACCTCAGGAGAATGATTTTGGGATGAGCCATTATAGATATGAGACTAACTGCAGGCTCTAAGGGCTTAGCTTGTCATCTAGCCCTCCTTCTAGCGCTAATTTGTTGACAGGTAAAAATGTATTACTGACAACAAGGGGGTCTCCCCGGTGAAAGGTCCCAATTAGACCTCACACTGTTTGGGATAGGAGCCCCATCTGGTATGTGGGCTTGGCTACCACCATTATTGTTTCCACTCTTGGTTTCCGGATGAGAAGATGATGGAGCAGAGGTGAAGATGAAATGACCGATCAGTGAAGCAAAATTAGCCCAAGATTGACGAACCATAAACAAAGATACAAGAAAGTCTAAACAGAAAAATAAAAGGGAGATATGTCATAACTGGGATCAGTGAGCTGAAAACCAGTCAAACATATATGAAAGAAAACATGCCAAAAGTTGACTGCAAAGTAGTTCACAATAGAATACCGCCGTGGCAAGGACAAATAAACACTAATCCAAAAGCAGACATACATATGACCATTGAGAAATAGTTCATGACCGATGACATGCATGAAAGAAAACGTACAACATAAAGAAGTACTAGACAGCTAGTACTATCACCACAAACAAGCACGTGAATTAGTTCCAGAAATGAGAATATATATTAATGTTGCTGCAACGTCAAATACATGTTTACAACTCGTCAAAACCTAATAGTGGAACATGGGATATTCATCTCAATCCATGATACAAAACCCTAGCCTCGCTACCTCTCTTTCTAATTGATACCAAGAGCTGAGTGCATTTAGCTCTCTTGCAACAATTCCTCTACCCTACTGGCTTTCATTGTTGAGCTAAAAGTCCTTTTACTCTTTCTCGAAGTTGTACATATAGGCTGAGATGACTCTTGAGTTGCCCCTTGACTCTTGGTCTTCCCGACTGTTGGGCTAGCTTGCGACTTGGGCCATTTGTGACCTGCGACCTCGAGCAATTCATGACCTGCGCCCTCGAACAATTTGCGACTTGTGACCTTGGGGAAATTCATGGCTCTGCGACCTTGGGCGATCTGCGACCTGCGACCTCGAACAATCCGCGACTCACGACCTCGGATAATCTGCGACTCGCATATTTCTCTTTCGGTGATCTCTGATTTTCACAGTAAATTGCCCTTTTCCTGCATAAGTGCCTTTGAGCTTAACCTACGGTTCTTTTGAGCTTTGAAAGGATCTGCCTTGCATGCTAGAGAAAACCCTAGCTTTGACTTTGTGCATCGGCTACCTCTACCTAAGAACAATGCAACATGGGTCACATGTCTTTAAAATATTGATGCTAAAACACATTTAGTTAGCTGAAGGAATGATTTAGCAAATAATGAACTTAGACCCCTGGGTGGTCAAGTGTTATTAGATTATAAACATGTAGATTTCCACTGAAATCACCAGCTGCCAGACAGTCTCTATCTCTACTAACAACTAATGAATGGAAACCTTGTCCTAGATCCCCGATTTATCTGCCTCCAATTGTTTCTTGATAGGATCCCCTACTCATCTCTGAGTATATGACACCAAGTATGTCCTTGCAATAAATATTAGCCAATTTTGAATCTACTGCAGGGGCTTCGTGATGAATCTTTTTTGTGTCCGTCCCTATAGCAAGCTCCCATAGCCTTATTGTACCATCTACAGAACCCGTTGCAAAAAGACCCCCTGCTGGTGCCATTTCCCATAGAATGCAATGAGTTTCTGGTTTCCAACTTTTTATTCGGTAGAAGATTAGAAATATCCCATATACAGGCATTGTGCGAAAGGTATGCGTAGATCCTAGAGATCTCTAATAAATTATGTACATCCCACACATAAAGGCTGTGATCATCCATATATAACACCAAGTTTCTGGGAGCTGAAAGCTACAAGCCATGGTATCTAGAAAGTTAAAACTTGAATGAAATTTCTCAACAGTTACCCCATGGTACCCATGTGGTGCTAGCTTGGGAAATGTTCCGGCATAAAAAAAGTTTCAACAATTGTTAAACATAAAAAGGCTGAGGTATTTCTATTAGTAGGCCTGCGGGAGCACATGCATTTTTAAAGCACGATGCAGAAGATATCGACACAAATGAGCTTTCTCTTTAACTAACAAGACTCACATGCTTTCCTTCAATTTCCAAGGTTCCTATTCGTGATTGGTGAAACTTTTGTGGTTAATCTAGTTTTACTAGCCAATGTTCCATTTTTCCAGTCCCAAAGACAAAGAAAGCCGTCGTGAGGAAAACCAATAGATATAAGATGCTTCCCCATTTGGTGAACAATCCATGCATGAAACTTCGTATTTATGCGCTTTCAACTCAACAGTTTCGAGAAGGAATGAAAATCACACTTTTTGTTGGTTCTGTATTCTTCTGTGACTTGGTGACTTAAGCAAAATTGCGACCCCCAAGTGGTCGCGCAGTCGCAATTTTATACAGGTCGCACTCCTTATTTTTTTCCCATGATTTGTGACCTAGCGACTTGGGAAAAATTGTGACCGCCAGTGGTTGCACGGTCGCGATTCTATGCAAGTCACAAGGGGCACATCTAAGGATGATTTGCGACCTTGCGACTGGTCGCACTCAAGATTTGGCTGCATCTTCGTCGTGCACTCACCCTCCGACCTTGTTGCAGGCGGATCACAGTATTCGCTGAGCCTCAAACTCAAGAAATATTGTTTAAACACAATGATCTGCGTTGCATTCTGATTTAAAGCGGTGTTTTGCATCTTTTCAATGACACCATGGTTGATTTAATTGCTGGAGTGGCCTTCACGGATGGATGAGCCTCTCGATCATGTAATCTTGTCACGGTTACAGGAGGAACACACTTCAACAAATAATGCGTGGAGCTGATTGGTCATTCCTCTTTGCTGTTAGTCCCATGAATTTTTCCTCCCCCTGTTCACAGCAACACTGTCCATCGTTGCAACATTTTCTCCGGTCTAATGGTAGGATCATCGTTGGGCTAAAACCTAGATCGCAAAACTGTTTCAGTGGAGTCCAGAGCATCGGCCTTTACTAACTCTTCTTGCCCTACTAGTTTGAAACCATGACTTCCACACCAAGCGCTTTTCCTTCCCCAGTGCCTCAGGAGTTAGGTCATATGGCCGAAAGAATGCAGACGCGGTTTTGAACATGATCTGAAGCTTCCCCCATCAACGCCTCCTTTGAGGTGTGCAATTGGCATTGCGTTCAACTCCACGCACAATAAGACAGGGTAATAGTCATCACTCTTTTTTATCTATTTTTTTATGGCTGTGTGTAACCTGCACTAAGTGTGATCAATAATCAGAGCTGGGAAAAGCATTATATGCATAATGATGCAGACGTTTTTGTCCTGCCAATCTAGAAAAAGGGTATTGATGTTATCCGTCAAAATAACGTTTCACAACCATTATTGTGCTCATTCAATCTTTTTTCTTTCTCGCATCACCTTCAAATCTATGGCGCATTTCGACCTGACCTGGTATGGTTGGACTTTAGTCACATGCTGGGTTGGGCTGTGTCAAGCGGGATCGAGTTAACTGCGACCTAAGTGAATTAGGGATTTGGTAGGTGACTTCTCTCAGACCATCATGCTTCATTTCGAATGATAGACATTACCCCTCGTAATAATATATGAAATGCGATGTTCTTCTTTGGAGGCTTACTCTCTCCTTCATAGGAAAACCTAGAATGCAAGCAATGCAACATCAATGCCTTATATATCTTCTCAGCTGCAAATTACATTGAGGTATTGTTATTATTCCTTTTAGTATAATACTGGCCTTCAAGGAAGTTTAGAGGGCATTTTCCATTCATCCTGATAGCCCCAGGTTAATAATATGATCTGTTCTGTTGAACGTACTCCTCCAACCCCTTTTTTGGGCAACATCCATTTCCCTCTTCTTCTTTTTTTCCTCACCACCATCACATGTGTAGTAATAAAAGCTACCACGCTCTCTTCGAAGCGAAGTTAAACCGTAATAACTTTTCCATGCTTTCCACTAACCTCTGTGCATGTTTATCAATTAGCCAAACATTTGGGGTGTTAAAATGGGGCAGAACCTCTTGTGACAATCGATTGGCAAATGGAGAAATCTGTATCACATCAGCCTCAAGTAAACGGGAGACCAAGCTATAATCCCAAAGTTGAAAGTATTACCCATATTGTTGTCAAACTTTTTAATCATGACTTTGGGCAGATTTCTAACAATCCTTGCATCATGGTTAAGAAAACCAATAAAGCATTTCGCTATGTACGTCCTAAACTTGCTAGGATTCGTCAAATGCTAAGGAAAATGGAAATTAAAATGCCAAAGGTTGTATTCGGTAAGACCCGCCGCAAACTACCATATTGAAAATTAATACACGTTGCTAATTTATTTAAGCCACCATCTTCTTCAAGAAACATATAAACATATGAATCATGCAACATTATAATATCAATTAGTTCATAGTTTCCCTTTAGAGAATGATGCCCTAAATAATTTACATGATACTATGAGCCTAGTAAATTACCCAAACAAAATGCCTAAATGATCCATGGTGAAAGGGCTTCTAATGGATATACTTAATATACAGAAAAGGCTCCACTCGAGGGTATGCATGATGATTCTCCCCCCCCCCCCCCCCCCCCAACACATGGCGTGGCTGTGGAAAAAGTATCTCGTCATGATGGTGAGAAAGTTTACTAGGGGCTAGGAATACGTCACGGGGGCTTTAATGATTATAGGCCGGGTCCAAACCCTAATGGCTAAGCGAGCAGAGGGGGACCCGAAATTTTGAATATACCCAAAATTTTGGGTGGTGTTGTAGCGGCTACAACAGGAACGATCAACCCAAACACTTGGTGATGCTGATTTTGGATTTGCTGCCCAAGCCAGATAGATTGATTGCTATGCCAGCTCAATAGGGCTGGGCAGTAAAAATTTATCCAACGTAGCAATATCAGAATCACCCGTACTCTCCCTTAAGCTAGATAGAGTGGAAGAGATGATGTAGCAGGTCTCTATACTTGCAATTTCTACTGATGTTGTGGGCGGAAGTAATGCATATGTTCCCATGAGAGTGGAATCCTTTAAGAGTCCTACACCAATGTTCTGAATTTCTATTTGAGGTATTTGAACGAATGGAATGCTTCCAGTTACTTGCGAGGCAAAGGAAAAGAAGGATAACTGATTAATGACTATGATTATCCCTTTATGTGGGAAGGTAATCATTCTAAAGTATGTAGAAACAATTGCAGTCATTGCATATACCCATGGCCTTCCAAGTAAAATATTATAGTCAAGAGGTCCGTCAACAACCTCGACATCAATATTCATTGTTTTGCCCCCTAGTTCAACATGCAGGATATCTATAATACCACAAGGTTTATATGTTCATCCATCAAAAGCCTTCAACGTCGTTGATGATTGTGATAAGCATGGCGAGCCAAGTGGCTTCCAACAATTTAAAGACATAATGCATGTAGATGCTCCCTCATCAATAATAGTGCGATGAACAAGGTGATTGAGAACATTTACTTGTATGGAGAATGCCAATTCTGCTGGTAGTTGTGGCACATAGCTCGTCTGATTAAAGACGACAAGATTAGAATCAGTCATATCAATTCCACCAATGGCCGACAATAAAGCCTGTTTTTGGGAGGTACAATTTTGTAATACCTCAAGAGTAGACATATCTGAAGGGGATTGAGCCAAATATTCAACTATATTATAATTTTTTTCAGCTCTTGCTTGAGGATTATATGTCGATTTGTGAATTACTCCCTTCGGTGGCTTGATTGTTAGTTCAGGAATAACAATAGGCAGTACTGATTCCGTAGACGGATTCATAGTCGAGGTAGTAGGTTGATTAGTGGCCTGACTACGATAATATTTATTACGCGTTGACACCAAAATATCTGTTGAAGGTTTTGTGGCGGATAACATTAACACTTGGGAACTAGGAGTTGGATCCATAGCAACCAAATTAGTGTCCGGATTTGGAAATGGGTCTGTCAACATAGCAGACGCATGGGAAATCTTGATGATTTTTGAGACTTCAGCGTGGTGAGGAAAATCCCTAACAAAGTGTTCTTCATTACAGATTATGCATGGATAACAATGTTTCTGAGCTCCAAACAGTTGATCAGATGATATTTCCTGAGGGTTAGAAGTTTTCTTTTTCTTTGATTTCCCATTTTTCTTACTTCCAAGTTTCTTGTCACCTTTTCCTTTCCCAAACAACATGACATTAATTTCGGAAGTAGGAGCAGGATCAAATGTAGCAACGTGGTGTGTTCTTGCAGTGCCTATCAAGTCATCACCGGCATGAGAGTACTTTAATTGAGGAGGAACATTGAAATTAGATCTCGACGCGTTAGGAATTTTTTCATAGAGCGTGCCAGACTAAGTGTAAATAAAGTCTAAATATTGGGCACGAGCGATAAATTGATCTTTTGTGATGACGCCACCCTTAGCCACATCCTTGTTGATCAACGGTTGTCATTGATGTCAACCCAAGCAGCACTAGGGGCTACCCCAATATTGCATGGGATTTTGACCTACAAAATTACTATATTATGGGTCAAGAATGCTTTTGATGGTTTCTTCTTGTTGAGATGTTTCCGCTGATATATGGCATGCCACGTAATTCTTCACGGTTTGAGAGATATTCATGTTTGAAGTTTGTACCCTTAGTTAGTGGGCTAAAACCCATGGGGTTGTGGCATGGGTCATTGATAAGTCATAACTAATCATTTTTAATCTCCTAAAATCCCTCCCACGTTCACTTGTTGAAGCCCCTCTCAACCTAAGCATTTATATAAATTGTGATCCTCATATCCTCCTTATGCAAGGGATTTTGCTATTTGAAACATGTCATCGTGGAATTTTCGCTGTAAATTTTTTTATACAAAGGTTCAGAAGCTAAAATTTTTAGGAGGCAAAGCTAAAATCCTGAGGAAGCTCTTGTAAAAATTTCAGATCAAGGTGCGCAATATTTGCGGAGATATGATCTGTGGAAGTCAGTGTTTTTGCAGGCTCTTGAAATTCATCTCAAAGAAGTGACCTTGGGAAAATCGTCATAACTCTCTCTCTGAGTATTTGATTTGAATTCTGTAATAATTGATAGTTAGGGCATGGGCTCTGGTTTTCACTGTATCAATTTCAGAGCCTAATGAATAAACAGTGACAAGTGGCATGCCGTACAAGTTTTCTCTACTGAAACAGTCCATAATTAGGGCATTGTGAGAGATTGGGCATAACTCTCCCTTGAAGAATCCAAATTGAGTCAGACCTATGGCATTGGAAAGAAGACTCAAAGGAATACTGTAGGGATGAAAATCATATATTTGGGATCTGAAATAACAAAGATACAACAGATTCAATATCGAGCTCCTAGAAGGCAAGAAAAAGCTACATCATGTGTTGTCAAGGGCTGCAAAGGACCAAAATTTCTAGGGCAGAAAATCAAAGCAAGGTGCAACAGAGGGTAGCATGATAAGAGCAGCAACCAAGGTGCATAAAATAAGCAAGAATTTCACCACATGAAGTCTTCAAGTGGGCAACACTGCATACAGTCATTGTAAAGGTATCATTGTACTAAGTCATTGTAAATACTTCATTGTAAAAATTGTACAAGTGTCTATCTACCAAGAGTTGAAGAGGAAGTGTTGGGAGGTCTAGTATCGTCATTAGGTGGTTGTGTCATAGTTGGGGTTATGGTCTAGTCTTTCTTCTTCTTCTACATCATTCTATATCATTGTAAAGTGGACAATTTTCCCTGGTATGAGAGTCCATTCTTGTTTTATTCTTCTATAGGGTGGTAGGGTGGTGCTAGGGTGAGTTGTAGCTCATTGGGTGTTGGGGCATCCATTCAGTTGACTACTGAAGAATATTGGGAATTGGAGCGTCCATCCAGTGGGAGCTAGAGAAGAATGCTTTTCTAGATTCTAGAAAGTTGGATCTTTATTTTCAATTGGAGTTGAATATTAAATAATTATTATAAAAGCATTAGGTGGTTTTTGTCTCGCAATGGGTTTCCACGTTAAAAAACTGTGTGCATTTGTGCTCCTTTTGTTTACTGCTATCATTGTACAAAGACTGATAATAATTGAAGATTAACTAATGCTCTAATTGAAAGGAATACTGATCCACCCCTCCTCTCAGTATTTCCAACAATTAGTATCAGAGCTTGGTTCCTTCAATAACAGTTTAACACCTGGAAGGAGGTCATGGAGCATACCAAGAATGGTGTACCTTTTTTCAATGAAAATAATTATGCACTCTGGAAAGGAATAATGGAGGTCTATCTCTTGACACAAGGTTACAAAGTATGGGACACTATTCAAAATGGATTTACATCAATCGCGGATGAAAAAAGTAAGAATAATTTGGTAAATGATGCAAAAGCAAAGAATATTATTACCAGTGGACTTATTGAATATGCTTATCATAAGGTGTTGGGTTGTAAAACCGCCAAAAATGTATGGGGCGAGCTTGAGAATATATATGCAGGTGACTCAAATGTCAAAGAAGCAAAGCTTCAAATCTATAGAGAAAAATTTGAGCAACTGAGAATGAAAGAAGATTGCAACATTGCTGCATACTTCCAATACGTTGATGAAATAACCAATACTCTGGAAGGATTGGGAGAGCCAGTTGACGAGAAGACTATTATATGAAATATTCTTAGAACGTGACCAGGGAGATTCAACCCAAAGGTATCGGTCTTAGAATATAGTGCAAATTTGAACAAACTCAGCAAAGAGGAATTACATGGAGTTCTCATAGCATATGAAATGATACTTGATGAAGAAGAGGGTATTTCGCATCTAGAAACTGTGTTTGTTGCATCTAATAAAACCAATAAGGAAAAACAACCTTAAATTGAAATTACATGCACCTGCAAGTGTGAAGAAAAGGGAGATGATGGAGAAGGTCTTTCAGATTAAGAATATTCGTACTTTATGAGAAAACTAAAAATTGGTAAGGGAAAATTCAAAGGTAAACTTCCATTGATATGTTTCGGCTATGGTGAGGTTGGGCATTTTGCAGCAAAATGTCCGAACAGAAGTGATGGCAACTCAAAACGAAAGAAAGGCTTTAATGAATTCAACAAGCAAGAAAAAAGGAAAGGATCCAAAAGGAACTTTCGCTCTAAAGAAGATAGCTCATCATCCAATGAAGATAGTAATAGCGAAGAAGAAGCCAATGAGAGAGTATTGTTTATGGCCAAGCACAATAAACAAGAGGTATCAAACACTGAAGAAGAAGGGTTGACCATAGAAGAATTTTCTAAGGAGGCAATCAGGCTTATAAAAGAGCTCAAGGCTGAGAAAATCCGTTCTGATACTCTTCAAGAACAAGTTCAAGGTCTCAAAATTGAATTTGAAGAACACAAATGTATTGAAGAGTCACTTCAAAAGAAGTTGGAAGAAAGAAACCAAGAAAGGGAAGCATTAGAAGCTGAAGTAGTCTCGCTGCATAAGGAAGTGAAGAAGGGAAAAACTGTCCAAAACTATGCCAAAAGCTCAAGGGCATTGGAAGAAATCATCAAAAATCAACGATATTACAATGACGGAACTAGCCTTGGTTACAAAGAAGAAGAAGTAGGACCTTCTACAACAAAATACAATGAATCTATGAGATCTGACATGCATGTAGACTTCATTGGACAAGATTCGCAAGCACATCCTTGGAAGACGATTCCTCGACGAAGATTTCCATCTAGGTACCAACATATTTTTCATGGCTATTGTTATTCATGTGGAAAATTTGGTCATAAAGCTGTAGAATGTCGCATGTACCCTAGAAGCCAATACAATTCTAGGAGATCCTTCAAATATGAACCTCCCAGGGCTCAACGAAACAATAGATTTGAACATTTAAGAAATAATATGGAATGTTACAAATGTCAAAACTTTGGACACATAGCCAGAGATTGCAGACTTGAAAATTCTCCAGAAGAATCTTCGAAGCCACAAAATGAACGAACATGGAAGAAGAAGAAGACTGATAATTGTGCTCTCACTCTCAAGTCTCAGAACAACAAAGATGTGTAGTATGTTGACAGCGGTTTCTCAACGCATATGACTGGAGATAAAAGGAAATTTGTATCTCTGAAAGAGAATAAGGATGGAACTGTATCCTTTGGGAATGATGGATCTTCAAGTGTTATAGGATCAGGTACCGTCACTCTCGGAAGAAAAGATTTTATAGCCAAGAATGTTCTATTGGTTGAAAACATGAATCAAAATTTGCTCAGTGTTGGACAAATGTGTGATCAAGGACACACAATGCTATTCAACTCCACAAAATGTGAAATCAGGAAAGGCAGGTATGGTAAAATTGTGGCTACAACAAGTCGAGATCCAAACGACATATATGTTCTGGATGAAGCAACTAAAGAATGTCTACTAGCTAAAGAAGATGAAATCTGGTTATGGCACAAACGAATGGGTCACATAAACTTTGACAATATTGTCAGGATAAGAAAAAAGGAAGCAGTACAAGAAACGCTGAAACTCTCAAAACCTTCCAACACACTATATGAGGCCGGTCGGCACGGAAAGTAGACAAAAGTCCAATTTAAAAAAAAAGAACACTTTGCATCACATCCATTGGAATTGATACATGCTAATCTATATGGTCCTGTGAGAACAAAAAGCCTAGATGGAGAATTATATTTCATGTTAATGATAGATGAATATACCAGGATGACAGCCGTCAGTTTCCTAAAGAAAAAATCTGAAGCATTTGAGTGCTTTAAGATCTACAAGGAGTTGGTTGAAAATGAAACTGGTTTGAAAATAAAGTGTCTAAGATCAGATAATGGTGGAGAATTCACTTCAAACTTATTCCAACAATACTGTGATGAAAATGGAATAAAAATAAAATTTTCAACAGCACGAACACCTCAGCAAAATGGAGTTGTTGATAGAAAGAACAAAACCGTACAGGAAATGGGTAGAACAATGTTGAAGGACTCAAAATTGGATGAAAATTTTTGGGTTCAAGCGATTGATACGACAGTCTTCATTATCAACCGAAGTCTTCTCAGAAATAATTGCAACAAGACCCCATATGAATTATGGAAAGGAAAACCAACTAATGTAAAATATTTCATAATCTTTGGAAGAAAATGTTATATCAAAAGAGAAGACCAAAATTTGGGTAAGTTTGAATCACGTGTTGATGAAGGTATCTTTGTTGGTTACTCACGCAAAAGAAAGGCCTATAAATTCTATAATCTAAGATGAAAACAGACAGTGGAGAGCATAAATGTTACATTTTACGAAGGTGGTGTTCTAACGAATAATGATGAAGATCTAGAATCTTTGAAACTTGAGACAGAGGCTGAAAACGACACAGAGAAAATTCTAGAACAAGAAGAAACTATCAACCAGGAAGAAGTAAATAATAATCATCAAGATATACCAGAACAACAACAAGAAGCTCCTCCAAAGAGAACAAAAGAATGGATTCAAAAGAACCATCCATCAAATCAAATCATTGGTGACATAAATGAGGGTCGACAACTTCGTTCATCACAACAAGCTCACATTGCTTTTCTAGCAACCTTTGAGCCTAGTATTTTTGAGGAAGCCAACTAGAATGAACATTGGGTAGCAGCTATGAATGAATAATTGGATCAAATCGAGAAGAATAACACTTGGGAATTAGTTCCATGAACAAAAGATAAAAATGTCATTGGGACAAAATGGGTGTTTAGGAACAAATTGAATGAAGATGGACAAGTTAACAGAAACAAAGAAAGATTGGTTTGCAAAGGCTATGCACAAGTGGAAGGAATTGATTTCGACGAAACATTTGCACCAGTTGCCAGAATGGAAGCCATCCGAATGTTTCTCACCTATGCATGTTCAAGAAAAATCAAAGTCTATCAAATGGATGTGAAGTCAGCATTTCTGAATGGCGAATTACAAGAAGAAGTTTACATCGAACAACCTGAATGTTTTCTACTATCAGAAAAAGAAGATTATGTTTGTAGGTTAAAGAAGGATCTATATGGTCTCAAGTAGGCTCCTAGAGCATGGTATGCTCGTCTTGATGGATATCTACGTCAACAAGGGTTCAAGAAAGGTATTGTTGATAGTAACCTTTATGTACAAATAGATAAATATAATTTAACAATCATTGAGGTATATGTGGATGATATAATATTTGGTAGCAATGATGATCGACTAAGTAATAACTTTTCTACAAAGATGCAAAGTGAGTTCGAGATGTCTTTACTTGGTGAGCTGACATACTTCTTAGGGCTTCAAATATCTCAGCAAGAGAAAGGAATATTTATATGTCAAGTAAAGTACATCAAGGAAATGCTCAAGAAATTCAAAATGGAGGATTGCAAACTCGTCCTTACTCCGATGGTAACAGGTTGCAAATTGAGCATAGATGACTCATCTAAGGATGTGGCTAGAGGTTGTACAGATCTATGATTGGTAGTCTTCTATATGCAACAGCCTCCTGGCCAGATGTTATGCAAGCAGTTGGACAAGTAGCAATATTCCAAGCAGCACCAAAAGAATCACATATTATTGATGTCAAAATAATTCTTCGATATCTAAAAGGCACAAAAGAATATGGCTTGTGGTATCCCAAGGGTAAAAATCTAATTATTCAAGCCTTTACAGATGCAGATTGGGGAGGAAGCATTGATGATCGTAAGAGTACTAGTGGAGCAGCATTCTATCTAGGTGGTTGTCTCGTATCATGGTTGAGCAAAAAGCAAACCTAAATCTCATTATCTATAGCAGAAGCAGAATACATTGCAGCGGAATCATGTTGTACTCAAGTCCTTTGGATGAAACAAAATTTGCAAGATCTTCAAGTACAATTTAGTGAGCCTATTCCCATATTCTGTGACAACACCAGTGCCATCAACATCTCCAGGAATCATTTCATGCATTCAAAAACAAAACACATTCCGATCAAATATCATTTTGTTATAGAACAAGTCACTGAAAATAATATCAAACTGGAGTATGTTGGTAAAAAAGAACAAATCACTGATATCTTCACTAAACCTTTACCTTGTGAACCATTTGAATATCTTCACCATAAGCTTGGGATTCTCCCAAGTTATCATTAGATTTTCCTTATTCATAATATAAAGGGGGAGTGGAAGTGTGTACAGGTCCACAGGATGGTTGTGTGTCAGGGGGAGTTACCCTTTGCCATTGATGTCAAAGGAGGAGAGAATGTTGTAGGAAGAGGTGTCATGATCGTAGGGGGAGTACTTGTGTTGCCATCAATGCCAAAGGGGGAGATTGTTGATCAACGTTTGTCATTGATTTCAACCCAAGCAGCACCAGGGGCTACCCCTATATTTCATGGGAATTTTGACCTACCAAATTACCATATTCTGGGTCAAGAATTATTTTTATGGTTTCTTCTTGTCAAGATGTTTCCGTTGATATATGGCACACCACGTAATTCTTCATGGTTTGAGAGATATTCATGTTTTAATTTTGTACCCTAAGTTAGTGGGCTAAAACCCATGGGGTTGTGGCATGGGTCATTGATAAGTGATAATTAATATTTTTTAAGCTCCTAAAATCCCTCCCATGTTTACTTGTTGAAGCTGATCCTCATATCCTCCTTATGCAAGGGATTTCACTATCTGAAATAGGTCATCGTGGAATTTTCACTCTAATTTTTTTTTCTACAAAGGTTAAGAAGATGAAATTTTTATGAGGAGAAGCTGAAATCCTAAGGAAGTTCCTATAAAAATTTCAGATGATGGTGCGCAATATTTTCGGAGATATGATCTGTGGAAGTCAGTGTTTTTTTAGGCTCCTGAAATTCATCTCAAAGAAGTGACCTTGGGAAAATTGTCATAACTCTCTCTCTGAGTATCAGATTGGAATTCTATAAAAAGTGACAGTTAGAGAATGGGCTGTAGTTTTTTTTGTATAAATTTCAGAGCCTAATGAGGAAACAGTGACATGTGGCATGCCATACAAGTTCTCTCTACTGAAACAATCCATAATTAGGGCATTGTGAAAGATTTGGCATAACTCTCTCTTGAAGAATCCAAATTGGGTCAGAACTATGGCATTGGAAAGAAGACTCAGAGGACTACTACAGGGCTGAAAATCACATATTGGGGATATGAAATAACAGAGATACACCAGATTCAATATCGAGCTCCTAGAAGGAAAGAAAAAGCTACATAATGTGTTGTCAAGGGCTGCAAAGGACCAAACTCTCTAGGGAAGCAAAGCAAAGCAAGGTGCAACAGAGGGTAGCATGACAAGAGAAGAAAAAAAGGTGCAGAAAATCAGAAAGAAGTTCACCACATGAAGTCTTCAAGTGGGCAGCACTGCATACAGTCATTGTAAAGGTATCATTGTACTAAGTCATTGTAAATACTTCATTGTAAAAATTGTACAAGTGTCTATCTGCCAAGAGTTGAAAAGGTAGTGTTGGGAGATATAGGATCATCATTAGGTGGTTGTGTCATAGTTGGGGTTATGGTCTAGTCTTTCTTCTTCTTCTACATCATTCTATATCATTGTAAAGTGGACCATTTTCCCTGGTACGGGAGTCCATTCTTGTTTTATTCTTCTATAGGGTGGTAGGGTGGTGCTAGGGTGAGTTGTAACTCATTGGGTGTTGGGGAATCCATTCAATTGACTATTAAAGAATATCAAGTGTTGGAGCATCCATCGAGTGGGAGCTGGAGAAGAATGCTTTTCTAGATTATAGGAAGTTGGTGCTTTATTTTCAATTGGATTTGAATATTAAAGAATTATTAGAAAAACATTAGGTGGTTTTTGTCCCAGAATGGGTTTCCACCTTAAAAAACTATGTGCATTTGTGCTTCTTTTGTTTACTGCTATCATTGTACAAACACTGAAAATAATTGAAGATTAAATAATTCACTAATTGAAAGGAATACTTATTCACCCCCCTTTCAGTATTTCCAACAATCCTTAGTTATAGATGGTAACAGGGACTTAATGAGCCATTCAGCAAGGAGCTGATCCGAAACAAATGTCTTAACCATTCGACAACAATGATGATAATCATCAATATGATTAGATATGTGAGTAGCATTAGTTTGTTTGAAATTAGTCAATAGTTTCGTTACAATTTCATATTTGATAGGTAACTGGAAATGAGTAAAAAAGACAGTAGCTAGGGCAGTGAAATTGTCAAAAGAGGCTCTAGGTAATTCAATTTACTATTTTGCAGCTGGACCTGTGAGCGTATGCTGGAAAAGACGTAGTCGAACAGAATCATCATTTAGGGAGTTTGATGAACACCATAAATGATAAGTCATAACATGAGTCAACGGATCTTCTCTAGTGTTTCCATTGAACTTAGGAATATCCGAGGGTAATTTATGGGGTATCATCGGCCACCAGAGCATAGTTGATTGGATCATTGGTTAACCGATTTAAATCTAGTAACTCTAAATTTGCAACAAAAGGCAACTGTCTATTAAGGTCAGGTTGAGCATAGCCAAGGTAATATGGAATTGCTTGAGCAACATGCCTTTGAGCACCAGCATAAGGAATCTACTATTGGTAACCCAGATAGGGGTTGTTTTGAAAAGCAAACGCTTGAGGATTATGTTTACCAAAAACTGGATATGATACTTGTTGAAATGAAGTTTGAGGCATTTGTGCCTGAGGTTTCCAAGGGGTCTATCCAATAATGTTATAACCCAAATTAGGATAACTTGGATTCGGTTGATATGTATAACCAGGTTGTGGTTGAGACATCCCATAAAATGGTAAACCAACTTGTGAATAAATGATTCCGGATACAGGTTGTTGTAAATTAACCAAAGGATTCGGAGTTTGTGGACCCAAAATTTGATGGTATTGAGTTGAAGGACTTAGTTGATAAGGTTGGTGTAAAACATTTTGATTCTATATTAGGGGTAAAGATGTACTGACAAGCGGTAATGATGTGGGTGTAACAGGTTGAACAGGTTGATATGAATGTACAATCGTTTGTGATTGGATAGGCAGAGTGGGCTGCCATTGAAAAACATTGATTTCAACATTAGGTTGACCAAAAAGTAATGGATTACTGTCATATTGGGTGACCAAAAGTTTTCCCCCAGTATGAGGAGGATAATAAGATAGAAAATATTATTCTCCAAATGCTGGGAGTCCAGTTGATATGGTACTTAAAGGAATAGACCCAGAAGGACTGGCTTGATATTTCCCTGATGATGTACATAAAGAATCAAGATGTTCAGTACTAACTATAGGATTACCAGTTAAAATACCAGATGATGACATTGGTAAAGACCATGGTCTTGAAGATGCACCAGAGTAATTTATGGATAATGATTTATATCCGGATGGGACCGTAGGGCCTCCATGAAAATATGACTCTGGTAAAGTTGTGAACATCGATGGAGTAGCGAGGGCAAGAGCTGACGTAATTGGAACAACTGGCCCAACCGAAGATGTTGATTCAGGCATGGTTTCCAAATGTATACCCTTAAGAATCAATGGGAGTTTTAATGGGAGCAGGATCAATAAAAGCAGATGGAAACGATTGAGGAAAAGACTCGTACAGGTAAAGGTCCTCCGCAAAATGGGTTGGAGTTAAAGGTGTATCGTTTTGTGGGATTTCTTCAATCGCAATTAAACCAGGTGGAAGTATTTCACCATCAGGTCAAAATTATATTTTAGGTGGTTGACTGTGTGATATAGGAGTTTCAATGGCTACAGAAATTTGTGGAATGACCAAGGTAGGAACAACTTCCGGTCGTTTGACTTCTAGATTCAGATGTTCTAGCAAAGAAGAGACAGGATTTGGATCAATTTGTGGTTGAACAACGTTAGGTCCAAGAGGTATGATCTCACTGATTGGATGGATCGTGACCACGGGTAGCTTTGAAGGCTCTGTGTCAAAAACAGTAGACGAACGGGATGTGTAGAAACAACTTGAGCTAACTCTAGTTTGTGAGAAAATGATGTTTCACCAGAGGTATAGATTGTACTTGATTCGGTAGATCATGATCGCCTTTGCCTACCAGAAGTAACTTCTAGTGGTAAAGGTGGTTTTAAAGCTAATCTACGCGAACGACGAGGAAAAGAATTTTTTTCTTCCACGATTACTGATTTATTTTAACCAAAAAAAAATAAACAAAATAAAAGGGTAATGCTAGGCAAAAGGGTTTACCAAGAAATTGTGAACTACAGAATACCTCTTGGTGAACCAAGAAGTACAGCCAGGAAATCTCCCCGAATGTTGTGTTCGGTGTATCACAATTTACAAGGCGACTGACTCGGTTCACTATGGATGGATAGCACCTAAAATTTTTCCTCCCAAATATAACCAAAGGTACATGGAGGCCCATGTCTGTATTAGTGTTGTCTGATGTGAAACCGCACAGTGAAAGCACCCCTTTATACTTATCGTACTGTAACACCGCTCGATATACCCGAAAGTACGTGGACGAGCTACGATATACTTACATATGTGGAGTGAGTTATCACAATCAAAATGTATCACAGACAAGTTAACGAAAACTGCTATGTTTTATGACGCCAAAACATGTCTCTAGCCTAGACCTTATAAATGTTATCGTTATGGTTCCAATGCTTTGTTAGGTAAATTGAGATAAATTTTATTTTGATATTTCTTAATAATTTTCCTTTCAAAGGTTCGCCGTGATGATGTGTAGGAAATTCCTAAAATTCAAACTAAGAATGATAAACAATCTTTCACTTTTAGTTTCTTCAATGAAAAGCCTAGCTGCTAGAGGGAAAGAGAAAACAATTTGTGAGCAAACAAATCAATGAGCACAAACTAAATGCAGATTTACTAATTGTTCCTTTTTGCAAAACACACAAAATTCCACATGCAAATGCAAGTTTTTCTTTTCAGTTCCTTTAATTTTATGAATGCTAAACCAAGTACACTAAATCAACAAAACAAATGCCTTTTACTTTCGATAAATTAGGAATACAAACAACAATTTCTCTTTTGAAGGAAAAATGAGGAATTGAACAACAATTTCTCATATCATGAAATGAAGAATTTACGACAATTTCTTATTTCAAAATCAAATGAACTTAATGCGACAATAAAAATACTTTGAAATGAATTTGTCAATGATAAAGAAAAACGTTTTAAACAAACATTGAACAAATTTTCTTTCAAAGCAGGAAGAAGTGGATAGATTCACTAGTCAATATGAGGTTCAAACTTTTCAAAACACAACATAAAACAAACTGAATCAATTTGAAAATACAAACCCAAGGGAATTTGGATGGTTTCAGGAGGAAACACAGTCTCTAAGGGGAGACAATGCTTTGCAATTTAGACCTGAAAGGGAGACAATGCTATGCAAATCACTGTGTCTTGTCCAAGAGTACGTTGGGCGCTGTGTAAAAAGAAAAACACAATAGTTTAACACACTTCTTTTGCAAATTGAGATTTAAAAAAGTTTAATCTTTGTGAATAACAACTATTGGGTGAATAAATAGAGAAAATCAGAGGCTAAAACACCTAGAATAAAGAGAAATTCTCCCTGGTGGAGTCGCCAATTTGTTGGACAGAATTGTGAATTGTGGATAAAACATGCTTCCCTAGATAGGTGCTAATCTAGAACAACAAGTTAAGACTATACGACTACTTTTCCTAACTAAGAAAAAACACACAAAATGGATTAGAGGCTTACTTGGGATCTAAGCGCTTCTAAATGGTTCCTTCTATCGCTTTCGTTGTAGCTTCAAATTCCAGCCGGCTGTGGAAAATTTTTCCTGCAAGAATGAACACTAAACAATAGAAGATAGCAATAATAAAGACTTCTATTCAAGTTAGTTTTCTAAATTATTAAAGCATAAACCATATACATAAACTAAGATATTGCAATATGGAAAATCAAAGCCAATACAGATGCATATAGGGAAAAATAAAATGTACTATTTATTAATGATAAAAGGAGAGGTTACAACCTAGTGACTGATTTGAAGTGACCATCTCTAGAAAAATTCCAACCTCATCACAATATAAATATCTCCAGCAGCTGTTACACAAATATAACTCTCAATTGAAAATCCACCAGCATTTCTCTACTCAAATTCTTCCTCACCAAGCACTCAGATCTGTGCTCAATATATAGAGCTGAAGGTAGTTTTACAATCAATGACTTTCCAATAATAGGCAAGACATGTTCCCAATCTTGTAGATGTCAAATGAACACCTGGATTCAAAGCTTGACACATGTGAACTCTTCTAGAAGGCATTGTCCAAGTAGAGATTTCAAAACAATGAGAATTTCGCTCCCAATGTGACCAACGCACCTGTGAATGTCGGGAAGTGCTTTGCAGAGCAACCTTGCATGGGGCTACTTGCATATGGAATGCACTTAGTCCCTTTAGAGGCAACGTTTATGAGCTCTCATATGATATATTATAAACTTAAAACCTTGGAAACCTTTGCTTGATGAAAGTCATGTATGATTTGTCTTGTTCTTTGTCTTAGGGCATGCAGCAACTTGAAATGATAGGGGATGATAGACCCTATTCATTGGTCCTGGAGATGATGCCCAGTTAACCAGATCATTGGGAATGATGCCCAAATTGACCTATAACACACATTTATCATGATATACCGTGGGAATCTAAATATCTGCCTTATTTCTATAGAATTTTTCATGGAGTAATGTTGCCCATTCACCAAAGTGTATTTGAAAATAAAGCTCCTAGGGTTTCTCCAGAAGCTGAAAACGACCTATTATCATTTGGAAACTAATTTGGTGAAGATTCATTTACTTTTATCCAAATATTTGGTAGTCTTACAAAACCCCATGTTTTTCCCCTAAATGTTCATGAAAAACTACTTTCCCAAGAACTAACATACAAGACCATAGGTAATGCTATTTAAAAGGTATTAAAAGACGCCAAAAATACAATGTGGTTTGTTTTCCCTATTAAGTGTTGTGTATATGCTCTAGATAATTACAAGCATTATGGTCTTGAAATTGATAATATTCATAGTTTATACTTCCCAACTATTCCTAACAATAATTATGATCCCAATTAAATTGCCAAAAAAGTCACATCACAATCAAGTATCATAAAATTTTCTCATGAACCAGATAAGTTTGATGAATTATTTGAAAAGGCCTTTGCCTATTCACTAGTCTTAAAACTAGTAGCAACACAGTTAACCCCATAAAATATAACTCAGTTCAATCATTATAGGGAGAAAATAATTGCTAATTTTCCTATGGATTTATTGAAGCTTCCTAACAAAGAACACAAAAATATGATGTTTTAATTGTTAGTTACACACATATTACTAATATTCCTTAGACACAAGCGATAGGTACTTCCTCCTCTTCTCAGGATGAAGACTTTTTGCTTGATAATAATTTTGATGCAATATGGGAGAAGTTCAATGAGGTTATCTTAAGACTCCACTGTAAAGAAGACCCCACTTACTATTGGGGCTTCTGATAAACCTTTAGAGATTGATGACATAAGTATCATTCTAGCATTCCCGACCTTTGAGGTCATTTTAAGGGATGAAGATATTCCTCCCCTTGACATATTCTACAATCCTCAATATAAATTCGTTGTTAAGAGAGAAAAGAGAATAAATATTGATCAATCCCAACCCTTAGTCCCTGGAAACACTTCTTTTGTAGTATGGAAAGGTTCAAACTATACCCCTGCAGAGGAGCTCAGAAGAATATCACGGTTTGTAGGAGGATATGCTACTGCCACTATAGACAAAGCCATTGAAGTACAAAAATTTTTGAAGGAAAAATATGACAATGTTATGCAGTTAGAACAAAGTATTGAGAGTGATAAGAAAATGATTGCTCAAAAATGGCAATAAGAACTTGCAAAACTCCATAAGAGTTTCAATGCTCTTAAAATTCAACATGACTATGATTTGAGAATCTGGGATGCTCAAATTCAAGAATTACAACAAAGGATTGAAGAGCTAAAAGATAATCATGAATTTGTTGAGTTCAAAAGGGAAGGAAGAGAATTAAATAATATCCTTGCTCAACAACAAGTCAATTTTTGTCATAACTTAGCCATTATTCATGATTTGTCTCAAAAAATCAATGCATTAGTAGATCAATTGTCCAACCCGAGGACATACTTTGAAGATATTTAAGAAAATATTGCAGGCCACATAACATGGAAAGATAATGTTGAAGGAAAATTAGCTGATCTCCTAAGAATAAAGGAATCACAGAAGGAAATAATTTTAAGAGAATGGGAAATCAGCCTCAAACATTCAAAAATAACAATATTCGATGCATGGGACATCTCCAGTTACCTCATTGAATCCATCAGTGCCAATTAACTACTGGAAAATCTTATTCCATATTTCCTAGAGGGAACCCTTCTCGATATCAAATTATTGACCAAAACATGGAAGGACTTGTCAAGGAAAAATGCCGAAAAGGTTGAAAAGCTATCAAAGATTGACTTAGAATTCCATTGGAATTTCTTAGTTAAGTCTAATAGTCAATGGTTAATGCTGAGATTCTTATCTAACATAACCACTCATATGCTGCCAGCACTCAGGGATGTTATTTTTACTGGCCAAATGTAGATACAACCATGGTCTCCAGTTGAACTGAAGCCCATGACAGAAATTTACGAACCACGAAAAAGTATGGGAGACCAATCTTCATCAAAATGTTATCCAAGTTGTTGCAAAAAAATCTAAAATTGTATTTTTGTTTTATTTTAAGTTTTATTTGTTAAAACCGCTTTAGACTTTTATTCTGCTTTTCTATATTTGCATTTTATTGTAAAACTATAAATCCCCTTCATTTCAATGGATAAGGGGTTCTGATTTTTGGAGAGAAATATTTTGTTTGCACTATTGTAACTCAAGTTATCTTAATAGAAGTATGAACCACTACTATTTTCTCATTATCATAGCTGCAATATATCGGGTACTATTATCTGTATGTTTTTCCTTTTCTTAAGGGTTACATGGTTTTTTTATTTAAGTTTATCATATATGTGTTACAAGAAGTCATACATATTTCACTATTGTTTTGTGTGATTGGAATCATTTGATATAAGTATAAACATCGAAATCATATATATGTGATAAGTTTTATCAGCAAATTGAATTAACTATTTAATTAAATTTAGCTATCATTCACTATTTTAAATTCATAAATCATTTGATAATTTACATTGTCATATTGTTTATGAAATATGCTTAGATCACACACACACACACACACATATAAGCTTTCCTGGGATAGGTATTAGTTTTAAGTATTCAATGTTTTTTAAAAGTTTTAGTTACAAGAAAACCATTATACATATATTCCATCCTTTTATAATTTTTTTAAAATGGGAAACTGGTCTCATAATCCTAGTCGGAGCCACCAATCCAAATGGAAACAAATCTGCTCTAAGGTCTCGACTGGGTGGTTTTACCCGATGTTGAGGCAGGCATTTCAAGCCGTCAACATTTTTGGCACTAGAAGGACGACATAAGACTATGAATGGAAAAAATATTCAATTTCAAATCACAAGGCCAATCTAAGAGTCATTCTCCCTCAAAATCCCCACCAACTTCAAGATCACATTCTAAATCTCTAGACTCTAGATCTAAAGTTGTTCATTCAACCACCCCATCACCTAGCTCAGTTCCAAAGCAAAAAGGACAAACTTCCACTCATACAAACCCAGTTTTGGAAACACATTAGCTTCAAACTTTGATTCAAATATTGGAAGGAATTTCCATATTTGAAGAAAAGGTTGTTCAATCTGATTTTTCTTAAGGAAGTATTTCCTCATCCTTTATATATTTTGGTGTTTTAACTATATCCTAGAGTGAGAAACTTGGAATCCAACAATTTTAATTTCCATCACCCACTCATAGAAGAAAAAAAGACACTTTAGAAGCAAAATCTTCAGCTAGTGAGATTACTGCAACTTCTCCACCTCAAACTCTTTCTCTCAACCCCGTTTCTTCCGAAACTCCTCTACCTTCTTCTTATCATCCTCCTTCTCTCATTTTCACTCAATCCTCTCCTTCACAAACAACTAGTACTACAGGGGCATCATATTCAAAAGTAAATCCTTCTACAACCCATAATTCAAGTACAACCCCTACTAGACCTAATCCTCAAAGAATGGCTAATTGGCCATGGAATAAAATAGGGGCAGTTCAAATGGAAACACCATTACAGCTCCTTCCTAAACATCTAGAGAGACGGTTGACCAAATTTAATCTTGATGATGACCTCCCTGAAGAGGGACATCTTTACAATTTCATGTTAGGCATCAATTTGAATGTAGTTACAGAAGAAGATTGTGTTGTTAGAATTTTTCCTTACACATTTGAAGGATATGCAAGGTCCTGGTATTTTTCATTACTTGTTGGATCAATTGATAGTTGGGATATTTTTGAAGAGAATTTTTTAATTAAATTTGGAGATGATCGAACAAATGCAACCTTAATTAATGAATTTTCAAATCTTAAGATAAATTCAAATGAGAAAACAAAATATTTCAATTCAAGATTTAAAAAATTGTTAAATAAAATCCTAGAAACTTCCAGACCTGGTACTGATGTCCAAATTGAATGGTACATTAGTGCTCTTCCTTCAAATAATGCTATGTTTTTAGATAGAGCTAATAAAACAACAGTACTTGATAATATGAAAGAAGCTCTGTCTGTAGAAAAGAGATATCTGGCCCTTGATAAGAAAGCTACTATAGATGAAAGAAATAAAACCAAGAAAGTCACTTTTAGAGATGAATCCAAGAAGAAATCTCCTAAATATCCTTTCGATTTGGAAGGATTAAAAAAGGTTCTAAAAACAATGTCCAATGAAATGGTATAAATTAAGAAACAAGTTGCTGACTCCTGAAAGAAGTCCTTTCGACCTTTCAAAATAAACCAACCATCACAAAAAAAACCTCTTGCCATTATATCAAATGCAAAATTTGAACAAGATGATGAAGAAGAATAAACAATTTTATCTGCTGATGATTCAAAAGAATATGAAATAGTTAAATCACATGGTTTGCGGGACTTCATTCTCACCACTTCAGAAAACGAAGAAGAAGAAGAAGAAGCCCTACCAGTAAGTACTAGAAGTAAGGGACCTGCTGATACATCTACATCTACATCAGAAACAAAAATCCCCTACTCCTTCTACTAAAGAAAAAGGTAATGTTAAAAATATTGTTCCTACACCTCCTCACTTTGTTCCAACTACTTCTAAATCTCCTTATTCATTTAAAACTTTGGCATTTTCTGATACTATAGAGTATAATATTCTGGAAGACATGAAAAAGGTTAAGGCCAACATTTCCCTGTATGAGGTCAAAAAATTGAAACAACAACAAATTTTTTTACTCAAAGAGATAAATGCAGTCCCTCCATCTCCGTTACCTACTACTGTCACTTCAAAAGCCTCAAAAGGGAAAGGAAAACCTCCAGATGTCTCCTTAGATAAGATTGACCCTTCTGATGCTATTCTAATTGGAGATAGATCAAATTCCCACACACCTCCCTTTTTATTGAATTTTGAAATTTTCAACAAGAATGGTCACAACTGCTTAGTGGATTTTGGTGCATCATCTAACATCATGCTTTATGCAGTTTGTATTAAATTGAAAATTTCAAATCAAAAGTCTGTTGTTTAGATTTTTCAACTAGACCACACAAAAGTCAAAGTTTTGGGAGAAATGAATTATGTTTTAATTAGATTATCTTCCAATTCAAATTTTTGTCAAGTAATAGATATATTAGTTGTAGACATTCCTAAACTTTGTGGTCTTATTTTAAGTAGAGATTGGTATAAAAAACTACATGGTTACTTTGTAACTGATTGGTCACATATGTGGCTTACCTATAATGGAAAACCCAATCAAATCTGTGTTGATAGGGAGAAACATATGAAATATTCAGTGACTGAATTTGAAGAATACAATGAACCAGTAGTATTCACAAATAACATCCTTGGAAATTATTCTCTTGAATCTTTCTTTGGTAATTTTCCAGCTCGTAAATCTCCCTTTATTGTTGATTTTTTTTCTTCTCATATTAAATTTTTTTCTCAAATAGATTCAACTAGAAGTATCAATATTGTAGAAAACCTTGTAAATAAGTTTGATAATTTATTTTGGACTCTTTACTTTGATGGATCAAAATCTAGTGATGGTGCAGGAGATGGTTGCATTCTAGTAAATCCTGAGGGTGAAAAAACTATGCTTGCATGCAGATTGGAATTTTATTGTACTAACAACATTGCTGAATATGAGGCATTGGTACAAGGCTTACTGAAGGATATTAGTATTGATGTAAAATATTTTAGAGTTTTTGGTGATTCAGATATTGTAATCAAACAAGTTAGAAACAACTTTCGTTGTGTTTCTAGTCACCTTAAGCATTACCAATCTTTGATCCAAGACCTAACATCTCATTTCACTGCATTCAACATAACTCCGATCCCAAGATTACAAAATTCTAGTGCTAATATTATAGCCAATGTTGCTTCCAAACTCATTCCACCTGAATATTTTAGTCCTAATAGATTTTAGATTGAATTAATTTTTCGACCCTCCATTCTAGATAACATAACCAAATGGAGTGTTTTTAATGATGACAATGGAATCTTTAGTTTTTTAAACTCTAAAGGATATTATTTTGATCAAATCATTGAGGATGAACATGACAGGTGACAAAAAAAGTCTTCTGGAGACAAAAATTTGCCTAAACCTGTAGTGAAATTGGAATACTTGTATGATATGAAAGATAGGTTAAAAAATGTAACTAATTGAGAAATCCAAAGCTATACATTAAGATTTGAATTGGTTAACCTAGGATCTGATCATAAAACTCAAAAAATCAATTTAGGCCTTGGTCTTACACCATATGAAAGATATTATTTCATCCATTTGTTAAAAAGGTACAAGGATATATTTTCTTGGAGTTATGATGATCTTAAAACTTATGACACATATATCATTCAACACACCATACCTATGGTTCCATATGTTAAACCAATCCAACAAAAACTCAGGAAAATTCACCCCAACCTAGAAGCTTAAATTAAGACCGAGTTAAATAAGCTACTCAAAGCCAAAATCATTTTCTCGGCCAGACATTACAAGTGGGTTTCTAATCTTGTGCCAGTGCAGAAAAAGAATGGAGACATTAGAATTTGCATAGATTTTAGGAATTTGAATAAATAATGTGAAAATGATAACTTTTCTTTGCCTCCGATGGAACAAATTTTACAATTTGTTACAGGTTTAGAACTAATGTCAGTTTTAGATGTTTTTACAGGTTATAACCAAATCCTTGTGCATCTTGAGGATATAATTAAAACTACATTCAATACCAAATGGGGAACATATGCATACTAGAACATGCCATTTGGATTAATAGATGCAGGAGCTACATTTCAAAGAGAAATATACAATGATTTCAATTGTTTGATCAATAATTCTGTTGTAATGTACTTGGATGACATTACACTTTATTCAAGAAAAAGGACTAATCATCTTGATGATCTAAAAAAAAAAATTTGAAAGATGTAAAAAGTTCAGAATCTCTTTGAATCCTAAAAAGTCGTTCTTTTCTCTTAGTGAAGGTAAGCTGCTAGGATTTATTGTTTCTAAAGAAGGAATTTTTATTGATCCTAAATAAATAAAAGCAATATCAGAAAGCCCTTTTCCCCACAACAAAAAATCCATGCAATATTTTATTGGTCAGATAAATTCTTTCAAAATATTTGTTCGTGATTTTTCACAAATGGTTTTACCTTAGCAGTATTTGATAAAGAATAAATCAATCTATAAATGGGGGAAATTGAAAATAAATATTTTGAATCAATAAAGCAAGCCATTGTAGATGCTCCATCATTATCAACTCCTGTTTTTTTTAAGCAATTTGTATTATATGCCTTTGCTTCTGAAAATTATTATGTAGCAGTTTTGACTCAAATGAATGAAGAACAGATTGAAGCACATATTTCCTTCTTTAGTTATAGTTTACAAAGGGTTGAGTTAAATTATTCTTATGTGGAAAAACAAGCTTTTGCAGTTTTTAAGTCAGTAAATCATATTAGGACTTTTCTAGTAAAATCATATAAAAAAGTAATTGTTCCTTTCCCATCTGTTAGGAAATTACTTATTCAGAAAGAATTAGTTGAGAAAAGGCTAATTAGGTTACTACTTTGCAAGAATATGTTTTGGAAATAAAGCCAACTAAAATAGTCAAAGGTCAAGGTTTTTGCAAGTTAATAACTGGAGCTCTTGATAGTTTAGCTGAAGAAGATTCAGGTAAAAGTGTCCAATTTCAGAGCTATGTCCTATTGACACCGGTTCTCAATTTGTTGAGTTAATTTATTATCTAAAAAATGGTCATGATCCATTAGAATTCAATCACAAAAGTAAAAGAGCTTTGAGGCTTAAGCCTAATCAATATAAACTTATTGATAATGTCTTATTCATAAGAAATTATGACTCTATTTTACTAAGATATCTTGAGAAACCTGAAGCTGAAAAGGGCTTGTAGGAAATGAATGATGGATCGGCTAGAGGGAATTGCAGTGGAGATACTACTGCTCACAAAATAGTTCATGCCGGATATTACTTACCTACTTTGTTTAAATATACTCATGCTTATGTATGAAAATGCAAAGTATTCCAAACAACTTTAGGAAGAGAGAAAAGACTAGCCTTACCCTAAGAACTAGACAACATTGAACAACCATTTGAACAATGGGGTTTGGATGTTATAGGTGAGATTGTTATAAACTCTTCTAAACAACACAGGGGAATCTTAACTGTTACATACTAATTTACTAGGTGGGTGGAAGCTATTCCTTTGAAGGCAGTCAACTCTGAAAATGTTATGGAATTCATTAATTATTATATAATTACCTGATTTGGCTTACCTAATGCTATCATTTTTTATAATTCATATTATTTTTTCTGGAAATACTATTAATGAATTTGCTCTTAAGAGAGGTTTTAAATCAAATATTCTGCTAATTATTATCCACAAGGGAATGGATTGGCAAATTCTACCACCAAGAATCTCTCAAGAATAATTAAGAGAACCATTTATGAAAAACAAAAGAATTAGCGAAAATCTCTAATTTTTTCTCTATGGGTTGACAGAATCACACATAAGGCTTCATTAGGAACTTCCCCATACCAACTAGTGTATTGGAAAGAAGCAATTTTACCTCCTAATTTAGCTTTCCCCTCATTTTCTTTAGTTGAGTCTATAGAAGAAAAACCTTGCTCTTCTTTACAACTAAGAATGTCTCAAATTTTAAATCTAGAAGAAGAGAGAGATAAAGCCAAAAAAACTCATATTCAACATAAAAAAGTGGTCAAATATTGGTTTGATGCAAGTTCAGTAAACAATATTTTTTTTGAAATTGGTGATCTAGTTCTGAAATGGGATAAATCCCATGAATAAAAAGGTAAACATGAAAATTTCCAAAGACTGTGGCTCATTCCATTTCAGATAATTGAGAAACTAGGCCCATCAACCTTTATTTTGCAAGATTTACAAGGAAAGAGTGACACTCTTCCTATTAAAGGGCTAGTTCTTAAAAAATATTTGTTCTTAAAAAATATTTTTTCTTAAAAAACCCGTCCTAATATAAATATGTAAATAATCACATATACATATTGGTGTTTTTAGTTTAATAAGTTTTGAGTAATATTATGATTTACTTTGGCATATCTCATCAATAACACGAAGTTTGATCAATTAAAGAAGAAGTTTGCTAGGTCCCTATATTACTAGTGTAGTCCCTTATCTTTGTTAGTGTAGCCCCCTTATTGTTATTGTTGTACCCTTGTAGCCCCCATATTGTTATTATTGTGCCCCCAAAAAAGCAACTATTTTTATTGTTGTGCCCTTGCATTATTATTGTTAGGTTCGCTAGGATTATATTCTGACCCCATGGACTACTATATATAGAAAGGAGGTTGTGTCATTTGAATCATCCAACAATTGTTCATTTATGTAATGTAAAGGAGGTTTACCTCTCGAATTGACTTATTTATAAGGCATTGATCTCTCTTTTCTTCTATTTTTGGAGCTGGTTTCATAACATTTGGTATCAGATCTTTGGATTCTAGGGTTTCGCTGCTTCAAACAGGTCATCGTGGCATTTTCGCTATAATGTTTTTTGCACGAGGGTTCAGACACTAAAAAAAAACCCATTTCACATAAATCCTGAGGAAATTCATGTAATAATTTCAAATATTAGTTCACAATATTTTCAGAGATATGATCTATGGAAGTTAGGGTTTTTGCAGGCTCCTGAATTTCAGCTAAAAGAGGTGACGTTGGGAAAATTTTCATAACTCTCTCTCTGAGAATCAGATTGGAATTTTGTAAAAGTTTTCCGAAATCACATGGACTGTAGTTTCTTGTGTATTAATTTTAGATACAAAGGAGGAAATAATGACACATGGCACATCGTACAAGTTCGCTCTACTAAACTAGTCCATAATTAGGTAATTGTGGGAGATTGGTCATAAATTTAGCTTGAAGAATCCAAATCATGTCAGACTTGTGAAATTGGAAAGACGATTCAAAGGGCTACTACAGGACCAAAGATAAAATCTCAGGCATCCGAAATTATAGATATACATCAGTTTCAATATCGAGCTCCTCAAAATCAAGAAAAATGTGTGTATTTTTTTTTTAGAATTGCATAAGTCTTGTTTGAAAAATCAGTTTGAAGTGATTCCAAGGGCATATTGTTATGAAAAATTATGATCTACGGATAAATCAAATTCCCTAAGTGTGGTGTTAGGTACTTACAACAATAGATGAAAGGACTTTCTAACACTTTCTCTTAAATAAGCAGACACACAAAATGATAGAAGAGCCTACTTGAAATCCAAGTGCTTCTCCTCCTTTTGTCGCTTTTGTTGCCACCTTCAATCCAACTCAGATCACCAGATTTATTCCTGCAAGCATAAACAGAGAAAAATAAACATATTTCAATATACATATGCCTACTTATCATAATCACTCAAATCGATTAGATGTGAAACATATATATCATTCAAGAATCCATTGCATGAGAAATAGAAACATAAAAAGATACATGTATGGGAAAATGAACAACAATATTTATTAAAGAGTAGAAGGGGGAGGTTACAACCAATGATCGATTTGATGCCACCATCTCCAGCTTCATCCCAGTCTCATCACATCCAGCATCACACTAGCAACATATCAATACTTTCACTCTCTCAAATGAGAATCTAACAACATTTCTTTACCATAATTTTTCCTTCCCTCACACTAGGATATGTGCTCAATTTATAGGGAAATTGATGGTAGTTTCTCAATGAATTACTTTCTAATAATAAGAAATACATGTTCCCAAGTTTAGAGGTATTAGATGGACACTTGGATTCTAAGTTTGACACATATGGACTCTTCTAGAAGGCAATGGCCATGTGGAGATTCCCGGAACAATGAGAATTCCGCTCCCAGGTGAGCAACACACCCTTGAATGTCGGGAAGTGCATAGCAGTGCACCCTTGAATGGAGGATGCTACATATGAAATACAGTTAGTCCCTTTAGAGGCAACATTGGTGAGTTCATAAGTGATATAATATATACTTCAAACCTTGGAAATATCACAATAGAAGCCATGAATGAATTATTATTCTCTTAGGGAATATAGAAACATAAATGTAAGGGGATTATAGATGCTATTTCATAGGTCTTGGGGATGATGTCCTATTTGACCAGGTCATGGGGGATGATGCCAAAAATGATCTATAACAGCTGCCCCCTAAAGCATGGAGTCGAAATAATAATAATATTTTTGAATGAGATGATTTACGACGTGATGAGATGGAACTGAAGCGGAGTGGACACCTGCATCAATCTTACAATACATTAAATCATGATATTTTCATTTTTATCATGAATTGTTGAGGGATGCATTCCCATGCTCAACACATAAACTATCTAATAACATGTACATAGTGCAGAAAGTCGTCTACATTGGAATTTTGCCCAATACAAACATGCCTACATATATAGGCCCATGTTAGGATGATGATCTGTATGTAAGGTCACCATACAGATGATGTGTACAACAACCCTAAAGTCGCAGCCTGGATGGATGAAACTATATTTGGGGCTTCTTAACTCATTCGCTCGATCGTTCAGGTATAAGTCTAGACATGCAAATATATTATTTGTAGTCGAAAATGGTAAGACATCGTTTGATTATCAACAAATGATGTGAGTTGTTAAAAAACGTGAGAGAACCACCATTGATGTTAATGGCTCTCAAGGTACTATAATACATTTTTTAAGGCGCGAATAAATGATTTTATATCAAACACCAAACAAAATATTTCGGTCAAAGGTTCGGAAGAGAGGATCTTGTCAATGCTGTAACAAGCCTCATGGTACTGGAAGATGATGTTTCTAAGTAAAATTCCTGGATGATGATTTGATGTCGATACGAAGCCACTTTATCGTGAAACAATATTTATTGATTTCAGAGATTCAAAATGTGATTTGATATAGCAATTTTCAGGGATGACTATCATGAAAATGAAGGTTTATGAGTATTACAGAAGGATGAGTATTCACTGGATGACTTATCTTGAACATATCAGCGACACTGAGATGAGTTGGTAGCATTGACCCAAAACCAATGTGAAGGTATGATGAACCATAGGTATGAATGAACCATCAAGAATATTACCCAACCCAAAAGTCACAATGATGGAGTGAAGTTTCATGTTCAAGAGCGACCTGCTACCGTAAAAGTTCTGTTCACTTTCCCAAATTTTCCCTGGTCATTTGTTGACTAGTACCTATTTATTTTTTAACAAGCTTCAGGAGGATAACATATGCTTGATCTATAATTCAACCCTTTGGGTGAATATGCATCGCTATTTAATGATTTAATGATTCTAGCGATAAATGAAACTCGATTCTTGCCATGATCGACAAGGCCGTCGATATTTTATGTTTTAACGAGCCTAATGACGGTGACAGCCCAATCCTTTTTCATATTTAGAGAGTTTGAAAAAGAGGACCAAAAAAAACTCCATAAGTCCTTTTTTGTAAATTTGTCGCTCAGATTCGAAAAAGTGTAAAATGATATCTGAGAGAACCTCCTAGCCATGTTCGACTAAGGTTTTCCTTTTTCGTAAATAATCTATCTCAGTCCGGAAAAGGGTTAAAATTATACTGAGTAGATGTCGTTTCATTTACTTTTACGAGCTTGAAAATACAAGTGCTCGATAATATTTTCACATTATCGGAGTCTGAAAATAGCTAAAAGAAGATTTCAGGGGTTCCTTTTTTGCCGTTATCGAAGCTCGAAAAAGAGATAAAAGTGCGCTTCAAGTACTTTTTCATTTTTATCAAAGCTTTAAAAATAAGGATAAAAATATGCTTTGTGGTCAAATCATTCTTGAATAAGTCTGCACGACTAATCTGCTATGTCAGTTGTAAACCTGTTCAGAACAACATCAAATGGATTAAAAATACTTGTTTCATGATAAAAAATTAATAAAACCATAGTCACAACAATAAATATGATTTGCAAATAATAAAATGACTAATTAAAAGAGTTTTACTGTTCATTTTTACCATTTGAAAGTTACCATTTTGATTTTGGAGCTCTGAACAATTTTTTACCTTGATCTTCAGCGGTTGATTGGGTGCAATAGGTAAGAATTTTTTTACCATGTTTTTGTATTTTTGTCTCTATCTATTTGTTTTCAGTGTTTTCCTATGTTTATTGCACAATCCTATTCAATTATGTATGTGAATTGAAAATATATCTTTACATGTGTTGCAAGTGTCTGTTTATAACCTAATTCACTAAGGAATCGGTTAATGTGTTCAAGTTTCTAGAAATTTGTTGATATTGAATAAAATCAAAATGTATTTCCAAAATTCAAACTCTTAGGAACATATGATGAAGTGTTGGATTTATGATAGTATAAACACTGGTAAATTGCAATACCACAAGTTTTGAGTCTAACCTAATAATGATGTGGTTAATACCAAATGGAATGGAATTAGAGAGAATTTCGATCAAGGTGCTATACTAAGCGATATTGTTTGTAGATCAACTGATACAAATCCCTTGAAAACTCACTAACTCATTGTTCAGAGAAAAAATGGCCCACGCTACAGAGGATGAATTCTTCGTACTACGACTAGCACCATCAACATACCCAATGAATGATTCCAAAGATTCAAACATCTGCGATGAAATGTAAAGCAGATTACTAACTTCAAGAAAAATCTATAAAAACAAAATAAGACAGTGAATACAAATCAACAACATATATACAATATAATACACCAGTTTACTACGCTCATGTTTAAGCATAGTAACATTTGAGATACAACCCATTTCGGGCTGTACCAATAGAATTCCATCATAATATTCCAACTCATAGGCACCCTTAGCAAGAACTCTTTTGACAATATAGGGGCCATGCCATAATGGCTCAAATTTCCATGTACCTATTACATCAGCTTCATGATCATAAAGAAGGACCAAGTCATCCTCTGAGAAGATGCGAGGCTGGACATGCTTGTCGTATTGCGTCTTTATACGTCTCTTATGCGCTTCATTGGCCAATTGGGCTTTACGACGCATTTCATCAAGATGGATGAGGTAAAAAAGATGCGCTTCTTCAGCAGAGGTGCCAGGTAGCAATTTGATCGTGAGTTTTAACGATGGTATTTCACATTGGATTAGAAATATAGCTTCCAGACCATACACCAAATGAAAGGGGTAAATTCGGTTGTGTTTCTCACCGAGGTTTGGTACGCCCACAAAGATGAGTACAATATCAAATGCCAATTTCGTTTATGAACTCCTATCATTCATTGAAGCATTCACTTAAAAATCTTGTTAATAGCCTCAACTTGTCCATTTGAATGTGGATAATAAGGAGTAGAACTATCATGGGAAAGTCCTAATTTGGCAGTAAACTCATTCATCATATGATTATAGTCGATGATCGGATCTTCTTGGGGGGAGGCCCAAAGATCTAAAGTTAAAATAGATGCGACAAGGTCTGCAAAATTAGAATGCCGGAAAGAACGCAAAGAAAATAAAACCACAAAGAAACTTGTTTTATTAAAACAGAGAATAACTGTAGAAGCTACATTGTGGCGGACAATCTGTCCTTTTACAAAGTGAGGCTTGTTATTTATAGCCTTTTTTTGAGATACAATACCATAGGTGTAGATACCATAGGCCAATACCATGGGTAGATACCACTTACAATACCATGGGTAAATCCCATGTGTGGATGAATACCATGGGTGGATACATATCATGGGTCACTTACAATACCATGGGCGAATAAATATCATGGGTGGATGAATACCATGGGTTTATGCCATTTACAATACCATGGGTAAATTCCATGGGTGGATGGATAATATGGGTAGATGAATACCATGAGTTGATGCCATTTTCCATTCGGATCATTCCTCCCTCCTTAAGAAGCAATGGTCCCCATTGCGTGAAGTTCCCTCCTGAGAAGCCTTTTTTGAATATGAAGAGCCACTGAAGAGAAGGGTTTTGTGTAGTTAACCCATAACCATGATGAACGAAGATCCGAGGATAGAGATACCCTGTAATGCTTGTGACCAACTGTGATATTGACAGTGTGCGGCCTAGAAAATGGACTTCAATGAAGTGGGGGTTTGTGGATGAACCAAAACCATGATGAATGAAGATCCGAGGATAGAGATACCCTGTAATGCTTGTGACCAACTGTGTGACTAACAGTGTGCGGCCTAGCAAATGGACTTCGATGAAAATGATTTTGTGCGGTTGACCCATAACTGTGATGTTGATTGTTGATGAAGTAGCAGGTGCCTACATAGCTTGGGGTGGGAGGGCACGTCTCCAAATAACCCAAGCCGAACGCTGCTATGATCAAACTGATGAATGTGAAGCAGGTGCCTACTAAAGCGGGGTGGGAGGGCACGTCTCCAAAGGGAACCCGCTCCGAATGCTGCTCCAGATTTAAAATGAGCATACTCGGTCAATATAACTCAGAATATTTATTATAACCTGTTTTTGGAAATGGAATGATCATTCTGCAACATTTCATGTGTTTGAAACCACTATCTGGAGACTCTAGACTCTCAGATTTGCGCTGGAACTGGCACGCCGTCACAAAATTTCTGAAAAAATAGTTGATTTTAAATCAACGATAACTCCCACATCCGGACTCCGATTCAACCGATTTTTTTTTTGAAATTGGGTGATTTTTCAAGAGGATCTCAGATCTATCTCCATTTATTTGAAATTTTGTACTAAAAATGGCGAAAAATGACAGGAGAGCCGCCGTCCATGAATTGTCGTCAGAAAAATTGCTTCAACATTGCTGATTTTGAATTAGCAATATCTCCCTCATCCGAACTCCAATTTGGCCGATTTTTTTTTTTAATTTGAGTATTTTTTCGCAAGGAATCCAGATCTGGTCTTTGTTTTTACAAAAATTTTACCAAAATTTTCAGATCTGATCTGAAAACTCGCCGCCCAAAAACATTCATGGATTTTGCTGAAGATTGCTGCAAAACATTGAAGCTGAAATATGTTTCAAACCCTCATTCCCATGGAGGCGTAACCTGAATCTGATACCACTGATCCGGATCTTGGGGGGGAGGCCTCCAAGATCTAAAAAGTTGAAATAGATCTGACAAGATCTGCAAAATTATAATGCCAGAAAAAAAAAGAGAACACAAAGAAAATAAAACCACAAAGAAACTTGTTTTATTAAAACAGAGAATAACTGTAGAAGCTACATTGTGGCGGACCATCTGTCCTTTTACAAACTGAGGCTTGTTATTTATAGCCTTTTTTGAGTTACAATACCATGTGTAGATACCATAGGCCAATACCATGGGTAGATACCACTTACAATACCATGGGTAAATCCCATGTGTGGATGAATACCATGGGTGGATACATACCATGAGTCACTTACAATACCATGGGCGAATAAATATCATGGGTGGATGAATACCATGGGTTGATGCCATTTACAATACCATGGGTAAATTCCATGGGTGGATGGATAATATGGGTAGATGAATACCATGAGTTGATGCCATTTTCCATTCGGATCATGCGAACCATGGTCTATGACTATATCCTGTAGGACCCCAAACCCTGAAATGACAAGAATAAAGAAAAACAATGCAATTGTTTGTCTTGTGTTGTTGAATCTAGGCATCGCTTCGACCCACTTCGTAAAGTAGTCTACTATGACAATAATATAACCATGCCCCCCAGACGAACGAGGGTTATAGGTCATGAAGTCAATGCCCCCCAACAATTGACGTGATAATATATAAGTCATGGGGTTGCAAATTGAAATGACAATGGCCTCTTGGAACAGGATATAGTGGAAAAATATTTGGACAAATTGGAAAACAACCAAGGCAATATTTTCTATGTATGAATACTTCACTTCCATATCATTGAGATTACGACTCAAATAATAGATCAGATGTTCTATCCCATTTTCTACTTGGAACAATACCATAGAAATGGTAATATCAGCCGTGACTATATATAAGAAATAATCACTCTAATGATTGGGGGGATACATTAATGATGCCCAGACAAGAGTATCCTTGATAGCATCAAAATAAGCTTGTGCAACCTTATCCTAATGGAAGGGAATCCCCTTTTTCAAGAGTCGAGTAAATCCTTTAGCCATTTCAACGTAGTTGGGTATGAACCTCCTTAGGAAGTTAGCCTTTCCTTGAAGCTTCTGTAACTGAAGCAAATTTGATGGTGCAGGAAAATCGAAAATGGCCTGGACCTTCATTGGGTCGATTTGAATTCCTTCTTTTGAGACGACGAATCCTAGAAAAGGACTAGAACCAACACAAAAAAACACATTTATGTGGATTGAGGCATATTTTATGGTGTCGACAGCGTAAAAAGATAGCTTTGAAATGCATCGGGTGATTAGTCTGGTTTCAAAAATGTACGGGTAAATCATCTAGATAGGGTTGAACAATGTGCTTGATGTTATTGAAATCATAATCCATTGTTCTCTGAAAAGTTGCCCCAACATTCTTTAAACCAAACGGGAGTTTCCGATATGCGAATGTGCCTCAGGGACAGATGAATGATGTATTATGTTGGTTCTCTGGGCGGATATTGATTTGATTCTAGCCAGAAAATCCATCCACAAACAAAAATATTTCACATCCAGCACAATCATCAATAATCTGGTCGATAAAGGGAGTAGGATAGTTGTCATTTGGACAAGCAAGATTGACATCCTGATAATCAACACACGCTCTGATGGTTCCTTTTTTTAATAACAAGAACAATGTTGGAAACCCACTCAGTTAGTGGAACAGGGTATATGAAACCTGCACGCAGAAGTTTTTCAAATTCTGCTTTAATGTCACTAGCCTTCTTCAGATGAACAGGACGAAGGCATTGACGTACCGGTTTGACATCAGGGTACATGTTAATAGGGTGTTCAACGATACTAGTATCTATGCCTGGAATTTCCTTGTGAGGCCAAGAAAATACATCATGAACTTCACGAAAGAGAGAGTGATATGTTTCGAGTTTTGATGGAGAACAGGACATGTTGACATGAATGTTTTCTACAATGCCGGGTTTGGTCTAAATATCGATAGAAATGGTTTCTTCAATATTTGATAAAATTCGCTCGAATTCGATTCCATTAATGGGAAAATAATTCGAAAAGAATGTTTTGATAGATGGGTGATATAGTTCAATAAGATTATCTTCTTCATAATCTTGAATATGGGAGTGATGATGATGATCTTCCCATGGTTCTCCTTCTGGTATCATGGATTCCACAATATTCTCATATGTCAAGAAAGTGGATGAAAAAGGATCAGATGGAGTACCAAAATCTAATGAATGATTAACCCAAACGACTGAAGAAAATGATATTGAATTCGCCACCCAAGCCCTGTAGATTGATTTCTATGCCATCTCAATGGGGCAGTGCGGCAGAAATTCATCTAACATAACAACTTCAGAATCACCCGCAATATTCCTTAAGCCAGATGGAGTGGAAGATATCATGTATCAGGTCTCTATGCTTGCAATTTCTGTCGAGGTCACAGGCGGCGGTAATGCAAAGGTTCCCATGAGAGTGGAATCCTTTAAGAGCCTTACACCAATGTTCTGAAGTGTGTGTTGGGGTGCGTGAATTAACAGAACGATTCCAGTTACCTGGGAACTAGAGGCAAAGAAGGATAGTTGATTGATGACTGTGATGACACCTTTATGTGGAAAGGCGATCATGGTAAAATATGTAGAGATGATCGCAGTCATAGCATATGCCCATGGCCTTCCGAGTAAAATGTAATCAAGGGGTCCATCAATGACCTCAACTTCAACATTCACTGTTTTTCCCCCTAGTTCAACATGCAGGTTATTGATAATACCGCAAGGCTTATATGTACATCCTTCGAAAGTTTTCAACATCGTAGGCAACTGAGATAGGCATGGCGAGCCAAGTGAATTACAGCAGTTTAGAGACATAATTCACATAGATTATCCCTCATCAATAATAGTACGATGAACAAGGTGATTGAGAACATTTACTTGGATGGATAATTCCAATTATGTTGGTAATTGTGGCACATAGCTCATATGATTAAAGACTACGAGAATGGAATCTGTCGGATCAATTCCACCAATTGCTGACAACAAAGCCTGCTTCTGGGAGGGACAATTTTGAAGCACCTCAAGCGCTGCCATAGCTTAAGGGGATTGAGCCAAATATTCAACTATATTATAATTTTTAGCAGCTCGAGCTGGAGGATTAAGTTTTGATTTATGAACGACTCCCTTCGGTGGCTTTATTGCCAATTCAAGAATAACAGTTGGCGGTATCGATTTCGTAGAAGGATTCATGGTCGAGGTAGTAGGTTGATCAATAGCCTGATTATCGTAATATTTATTACAATTTGACACCAAAATATCAGTCTATGGCTTCGTGACAGACATCATAAGAACTTGGGAACTAGAAGTTGGATCCGTAGAATCCAAATTTATGTCCGGATTTGCAAATGGATTTGTCAACATAGCGGATTCATGAAAGGTCTTAACCAATTTTTAGACTTCGGTGCGGTGAGGAAAATATCGAACAAAGTGTTTCTCATTACAAATTATGTAAGGGTAACAAGGTTTCTGATTTCCAGATTACTGATCAGATGATGTTCTTGCGGGGTAGAAGTTTGTTTTTTCTTTGATTTCCCATTTTGTCTTACTTCCAGGTTGCTTGTCACTTTTACCCTTGTCAGATTGCACAACATGGATTTCAGAAGAAGGCACAGGATCAGATGCAGTAGAGTGATGTGTGCTTGCAGTATCGATCATACCATCTCTGGCATGAGAGTCCTTAGATGTAGAAGGAACAATAAAATTAGATCGCGGTGCGTTGGGAATTTTCTCGTAGAGCGTGCCAGACTGAGTGTAAATCAAGTCTAAATATTGGGCACGAGCAATGACTTGCTCTTCATTGAAGACGCCACCCTTAGCCACATCCTAAGTTATATATGGTAACAAGGACTTAATGAACCACTCAGCAAGGAGCTGATCAGGACCAAATGTCTTAACCATTCTACAATGATGACGCCACTCATGAATATGATAAAAAATGTGAGTAGCATTATTTTGTTTAAAATTAGTCAAGAGTTCTCTTCCAATTTCATATCATATGGGTAACTGGAAGTGGGTTAAAAGGACAGTAGCTAGGGCAGTGAAATTATCAAATGAAGCTCTTGGTAACTCAATGTACCATTTCGTAGCCGGACCAATGAGCATACGTTGGAAAATATGTAGTCGAACAGAGTCATCATTTAGGGAGTTAGATGAACACCACAAATGATAAGTCATAACATGCGTCGACGAGTCTCCCCTAAGGTTTCTATTGAAATTAGGAATATCCAAGGGTAATTTATGAGGTATCGTTGGCCACCAAGGAGAGTAATTGATTGGGTCATTGGTGAGCCAGTTTAAATCCAGTAACTCTAAAGTTGCAACAAAGGGAAATTATCGATTTAGGTCAGGTTGAGCATAGATAGGATATGATGGAATTGCTTGAGAAATAGGCCTTTGAGCAAAAGCATAAGGAATCTATTGATGGTAATCCAGATAGGGGTTGTTTTGATAAGCAAACACTTGAGGATTCTATTGACCAAAACCTTGGTACGATATTTGTTGAAATGAAGGTTGTAGCATTTGCACTTGTGGCTGTGAGGGGTATTTCCTCCAATATTATAACCCAAAATAGGATAGCTCGGATTCAGTTGTGGATAGGTATAACCTGGTTGCGGCTGCGACATCCCATAATATGGTAATTCGGCTTGTGAATAAATAATTCTAGATACAGGTGGTTGTTGTAAACCAGCCAAAGGAGTTGGAGTCTGAGGGCCAAATACTTGGCAGTATTGGGTTGAAGGACCTGCCTGAGACAGTTGAGGTACAATAGTTTGAGTCTATAACATGGGTAAGGATGTATTAACAAGTGGAGTTGATGTGGGTGCAACAGGTTGAACTAATTGATACGATTGCACAACCGTTTATGGTTGGATGGGTAGAGTGGGATGCCATTGACAAACATTCATTCCGACATTAGGATGACCAAATAATGACAGAGTACTATCAAAATGGGTCACCATAGGTTTTCCCCCAACATGAGGAGTATAATAAGATGGAAAATATTGTTCTCCAAATGCAGGGATTCTAGTTGAAATTGTAATGGATGGAATGTACCCAGTTGGACCAGCTTGATATTGCCCTGATGATGTATATAAAGGATCAAGCCATTCAGTGATCACTATAGATTTATCAGTTAGAATACCAAACGATGACATTGGTGAATTCCATGGGTTTGAGGATGCAACAGAGAAGGTTCTAGATAAATATTGGTAACCAAGTGGGACGGAAGGGCCACCATATAGATGTGACTATGGTGAAGTTGTGAACATTGATGGGGTAGCAAGAGCAGGTGTTGTTGCAACTTGAATAGATGGTCCAACCAAAGATGTTGGCTCAGGCATGGTTATTCGACCAAATGTATACCCTTTTGGATATACGGGAACTCTAATAGACACAGGATCAATAAAAGTAGAGGAATGTGATTGAGGAAAAGACTCGTACAGGTAAAGCTCCACCCCAAAATGAGTTGGAGTTAATGGTGTTTCGTCCTGTGGTATTTCTTCAATCAACATTAAAACAGGTGGAGGGATTTCGTCATCAGGCCCAAAGTATATTTTAAGAGGTTCACTACATGATATGGGAGACTCAATGTCTACAATATATTATGGGGCAACTGATATAGGAACAAATTCTGGTCGTTTGACTTCGGGATTCAGATGTTCTGGAAAAAAAGTGACAAGATCCGGATCAACTTCCAGTTGAAAAATGTCGGGTTCGGGAGGTATGTTCTCACTGATTGGATGGATCGTGACTGCAAGTAGCTGTGAGGACTCCGTCTCTACAATAGTATATGAACTAGGATTTGTTGAAACAACTTGTGTTGACTCTGGTATATGTGAGGATGATGTCGCATCAGAGGTGCTAATAGTACTAGTTTCGGTATAGCGATGTTGCCTTCATCGACCTGAAATGGATTCTGGTGGTAAAGCTGGTTTCAGTGCTATTCTACGCGAACGGCGGGGAAAGGGGTGTTCTTCTTCCATGATGAATTATTTATTTTATGACTAAAACAAATAAACAAAAGAAAAAGGTAATTATATGCAAAAGGTTTACCAAGTAATTGTGAACTGCATAATACCTCCTAGCGAACCAAGAAGTACAGGCATGCAATCTCCCTGAATGTTGTGTTCGGTGTATCACAAGTTACAAGGTGGCCGACCTCGTTCACTATGGTTGGATAGAAACCTAAAGGTTTCCTCCCAAATATACCTGAAGGTACGTGGAGTCCCATGTTTGTATTAGCGCTATCTAATGTGAAACCACACAGTGAGAGCACCCCCTTATATTTTCGTACTAGAACACTGTTGTTGAGCCCCAAAGATGTCCTTTCCTTTCACCAAATTTCACTTAATTCCATTTTTACTTTATCAGTTATAGGCTTAAAAGATCAATAGGAATGATTAAATTCACTTTAAGAATGCATGCAATGACTGAATTATTATACTTTTGTGGTTTTGTTGTCATAGTGATTTTTTATCAGACTTAGCTACAGAATGCAACCATTCTGTAGCTAGTCGTATATTCCGTAGCCATATTTATGTTCACATAGGTTACAGGTGTCATTTGAGGGAAAAACACATATGGTTGAATTCCATAACTCTCCTACATCATTCCTTGCCCTCTACGAAGTCTGAGCAAAAATCTGCAAGTGGTTATGCACGAGGAGGAAGCCAAAACTAAGAAGTAGACTTCTACAAGGACAAGGACTCTGCAGATGTCTTCAGTAAAGTACGAGTCCTCAACAGGAGTTCTAATTCGAGTTTGATTGAAAAATACACCTATGCCTATTTCTACTCAATGACAGTTATGTATCTGCTTATAAGAATAACTCAGTGAAACGAGAGACAGTTAGTTAGTTGATGCTTTGTTGTTAGTTCTAAAAGACTGTGATACTCTGTTTCTGAGCGTTTTTCCTTTAATGAAAGAAGTACAACTTTGATACATGATCTGAAGAAATTTTAAGGAGTTAAGGATTCATGTGCCAATCTGGTGGTAGAGGGCCCCTACTGTCTGAAAGGCTTTGTGCATATTTTCTAGATAAGTAACTTTAGCTCTGTTTTGTTCTTAATCTAGGTTGTTTTTCTGAGCATCATGTTTTATGTTTACTTACATTGAATATTGCAGTCAATCTTGTTCTCATGAACTGTTCCAATATATCACTAACACGTGAATGAGATAGAGCTGTAGTACTTCATAGGTTAATTGCATTTTAGTTCTGTTCTATTCATTACATTTCGGTTCTATTAGTTAATTGTATTTCAGTTTAAAAGACCCTCATTATTTGATAAGCTGCTCTTGTTCTTAACCTCTTCTAACACATCATTATCATATGGACAAGAATTAGTTATATCATTTTGAGTTCTTGACTGTTCTACAAATTCTCATAATTTTACAAACAAACTTTTTCCAAAGTTGTTCCAAGAGATCTCTAACCCTTGAATGAGGCTTAATAGTAACATTTTGAGCTACAGAATGAGTTAATTCTAGTGTCATAAGCTATTTTAGCATAGGGTTCCTTACTATGTTACAGATAATCTTTTCTCAAAATGTTCCAACAAATTTCTAACAATGGATGAGATTTTCTCTGTAATATTTTAAGCTGTTGTTTACTAAAAAGAACTTCATTACATCAAACTTATTCTTTTCTCAAGTTGTTCCAACATACCTCTAATGAAATGAATTGGACTGAGTTAATGTTATGAGTTACTTTTCTTGTCAAGCTTTACAATTTGTGGATTAGCATTTTCTGTTCTTAGGTGCCATTCATAGTTTAGAGTAGATTTTGTTCTGTTTTAGTATGATCAGTAACTTCTCTTTGCCAACAATTTAGTTCTTTTCCTCTTAGCATAAAAACACAAAACCAAAAAACCAAAAACACTAGAAAAACACTAAGCACAACGAAGTAGGAAGAAGATACCTAGGCACATATAGTGCATTTTACTTCAACAGTTTACTAGCCCTGGTTGACAATTTATGACATCAATTTAGGAACACTAAGTTGAGTAGACATTTTGGCGCCATTGCCGGGGAAGTGTAACTAGGTAGCCTTGTTTCTTACCTCCCAAAAACAATGATATGCGTAGAGAAAGAGACTCAAGGGGTAGATTCATAAGAAGCAGAAGCTTGATTCCTAGAACACCACTTGTTCCACCAAGACCAAGAGGCAGCACACCTCCAACTCAAACCGACATCCCATACTTTACTGATCATAGACTTCCAGAAGACTTAAGATCAGATATTCCATCAGAAAGACCTTCCACTTCATCCACTGAACCTGTCTTAGAAGAAGATTCAAGGACCCCTGCTAGAGACATAAACTTTTCCACTTCCACAGGAGAATCAACCATGGCAGAAGAAGGGGGAGGAGGAGTCTTTAATGGAGAACATACACTATTTGGAGGAGGTAGAGGTAGAGGTAGAGGAGAAGGAGGTAGAGGTGCAGAAGGAGAAGGAGGTAGAGGTGAAGAAGGAGGCAGAGGAAGAGGTAGAAGGGAAATGGGAAGCTCTTTTGGGTTTCCTATAGTAGATGAAGAAACCAATGCAACTATGAAAAAAATTTCACCCTCTGTCCTTCCAAACTTTTATGGACTCAAAAGTGAAGATCCCGAAACCTTCCTATTTGAATTTGAAGTCCTATGTAGAACCTATGATTACTTACAAGATGCCCAAAAACTTAAACTATTCCCTTCAACATTGAAAGGAGTAGCATTAAAATGGTTTATGAGTTTGATCAATAGTTCTATTAGGACATGGGAAGACATGAAACATGCATTTCTAGAGAGGTATTTGGATTACTGTATGCCAGTCAACCATAAGGAGGAAGTGTTTAAAATTCTACAAAAAGAGGATGAAAATCTGGAAGATTTGTTGGAGAGGTTTAACTATAACATCAAAAGAGAAAAAATGGAAAACTTAGACCAAGATACTTTGAAAGCTCTCTTGTTGAAGACAATTAGGGATGAATGGCTAGATATCCTTAATATGATGGGAAAAGGGGATATATCTCAGCTCACATTACTTGAAATAGCTGAATTATGTATCAACCTTTCAAGAGGGAAATCTAAAACTCTAAAAGGACCAAGAGACCCTGCTCTTGCAAGGGCAAGTAAGTCTGCTTCTGGGACAGTAAGTAGGGCAGAAATAGGACATATGCTTGATGAATTCAAATCTGATATTTTAGAGAGTCTTAGTGAATAAATAGACACCTTTAAATTACAAAACAAGCAAAAAGCTGAATCTGATGCCTTAGCAATATTTTGTCCGAAATGTAGAAAGAAGCATGCCTTGAGAGAGTGCCCTTTGGATGCAAAAGTAGTAGAGAATTGTGTAATTTGTTTAGAAAAACATGAGACCAAGAGTTGTCCTTCACTTCTTGGTCTTAAAGCTGTCTTTCAAGAAGAAAACCCTACAAATTCCACAGAATCTCTCAATTTTGTCTCTAGGAGGCCTTGGCAAGGACCTCAAACACAAGGATTCCATGATCAGCTGTATAATCAACCCCCACCAAATTGGAATTCTTGGCAGCAACCTTGGCCCCAATTCCAAAATCAATCTCAAACTTGGACACAAGGAGCACAAAATCCCCATGGAAAATATTCTTAGTAATATCAATATCCACCATCATATCCACCATATCCACATTTCCCTCCTCAACAAAATCCTCAAAATCCACAACATTAGAATCCAGCACTTCCACTACCATTTCCTCAAAAAGAAAATCAGTTACCTGCCCAACCCATACCAAACCCCAACAATAAAAATCCTCAGAACACATACATGATAGAAGGACAACAATTTCCAACCTATTTGATTACTCCTTTATGCCTTAATGATGTTCAACTTAGTTCTGGAAGAATACTTGAAAATAAGAAACCTTCTGTAATTATACAAGAGCAAAACAACTTTGAAGAAGATTCTCTACAGGTAAATAAAAGTCTTGAAGAGAGCACACCTTTTCAAGACCCAAACATTGAAAAATCAAAACAAAAAGAACCAATAATTTCAACTCCACAACATCCATCTCTACACCTCCCTTTCCAGAAAGATTACAAATTGATAGGCGTGTAGAAAAACAAATTATGGTGCCTAATTATGATTTCCTAGATGAGCTAAGGAATGTTTGTATTAATATCCCATTATTACAAGCTATCAAGGAAATTCCAATCTTAGCAAAGACAATAAAGGAGTTGAGCATGAAAAAAACAGGAAAAAGAATAAAAGAGACAAAGAAAATTCAACTGGTAGGAAAAATAGCAGACATCATGATGGGTAAGATTGCTATTCCAAAGTATCTAGACCTAGGAAATCCAGTTGTTAAAATACACATCAATGGAACTGAGATCCAAAACACACTTATTGATTTAGGAGCAGCAATCAATATCATGAGTAGACAAATCATGGATAAACTAAAACTTCCTAATCTTCTTTTTACACCCAAATTATTACAATTAGCAGACAGATCTGTGATCAAACCTGATGGGGTAATAGAAGACATTCCAGTGTCCCTAGATTCTTGGGAGTATCCTCTGGATTTTATGATCCTAACTCCTAAGAATAATCTAGGAGGACACCCTATTATATTAGGAAGACCTTGGTTAGCTACAGCTGATGCTTTCATTAGTTGTAGATCCGGTGATATGTACATCTCTGATGGTAGTTCAACCAAGAAATTTACCTTGTATCCTCTAGCAAAAAAAATTACAGAATTAGATGATACTCAATGGATAGAGGATGAAGAAGACTTACAACCTCTCTTCACAATTTCAGAAATTAGTGAAGATAGCCAGATTCTAAATACCTTAGAAAATTTTGAATCCTCTTCGGAATACAAACATGAAAAATTTCAAGAAGAATCCAACATTGAGTTTTTATCATCAAGACGGATGTCTCTTTACTCCATGGATAAATTTGGCAACTCTACAATTGAGATATTTCCAGGTAAAAATTTAAACATAAACAAGAACCTAGAGAAATATCAACAAGAAAAGCTAGTCAAGATATTACAGAGACATTCTTCTGCATATGCATGGGAGTACACTGATATGAAAGGGATAATCCCTAAGACTTGCACTCATCACATCTACATAGAGGAAAATTGTAAACCAATCAGATAACCTCAGAGACGGATGAATCCAAATCTTAGGGAGATTGTCAAAGAAGAATTGCAGAAATTGTTAAATGTCAACTTTATCTATCCCATTTCAGATAGTCAGTGGGTTTCTCCTTTGGTAATTGTGCCAAAGAAAAATGGTAAATGGAGGGTATGTATTGACTACCGGGAATTAAAAAAAGCTACTCTTAAAGATCATTTTCCCCTACCTTTCATAGATCAGGTGTTAGATACATTAGCTGGCAAAAAGTACTTCTCATTTTTAGATGGGTTTAGTGGTTATAATAAAATTCAAGTAGCACTTGAAGATCAAGACAAAACCACATTTACCTGTCCTTGGGGTACCTATGCTTACCGAGTATTGCCATTTGGACTATGCAATGCACCTGCAACATTTCAAAGGGCGGTACTAGGAATCTTTTCAGATCTAATACATGATTGTGTAGAGGTATATATGGATGATTTCACAGTTTATGGAAACACATTTGAAGAAGCCTTAACAAACTTGGAAAATTTTTTAAAGAGATGTAAAGAAGCAAATCTTTCACTTAGTCATGAGAAGTGTTTTATGATGTTTACTGAAGGAATTGTTTTAGGACATCACATTTCAGGGGATGGGATTAGAGTTGATGAGTCAAAAGTTGAAGTCATCTTTAACTTATCTATTCCAAGTTGTCAAAAAGATGTTAGGAGTTTTCTAGGATTTACAGGATATTATCGAAGGTTTATAGAAAACTTCACCAAGATAGCATCTCCACTTTTCAAATTACTTACCAAGGAATGTGAATTCAAGTGGAATCCTGATTGCCAGTTAGCCTTTGAGACCCTGAAAACAAAAATCTCTGAAGCACCTATTTTAAGGGGACCTAACTGGAAATTACCTTTTCATATTTCAACAGATGCCTCAGATACAGCTTTAGGAGTTGTATTGGGACAAAAAGACCTGATTCCTTATGCCATCTACTATACAAGTAAAAATTTGACCCCTTCGGAGTTAAATTATACTGTAACTGAAAAAGAGTTCTTAGCTATTGTTCATGCCATAAATAAATTCAGACACTATATAACAGGCTATGAAACTTTTGTTCACACAGATCACTCTGCAATTAAATATCTAATGAACAAATCAATTACTAATGGCAGAGTCATAAGATGGTTATTGCTTTTACAGGAATTCAACATTACCATTCTAGATAGGCCTAGGAAACAAAATACAGTAGCTGATTTCCTATCTAGACTCCAAAACATCAAAGACAATACTCCAGTTGAAGATCAATTCCCTGATGAATATCTTTTTGCAATTTCTACTCAAACTCCTTGGTTTGCTGACATTGCTAATTATTTAGTTTCAGGGAAATTTCCTTAAATAATGAATGCAAGAGACAAAAGAAAGATCATTTATGACAGTGCAAAATATTCATGGGTTGCTAATGAGTTATACAAAACAGGTCCAGATTTTATCATTAGGAGATGTGTTCGAGAAGATGAGATGCTTGAGATCCTCAAGGCATGTCATGATGAACCTTGTGGCAGACACTTTGCTGATAAAAGGATAGCTTATAAGGTCCTTCATTTAGGATACTATTGGCCATCCCTTTTTAAAGATGCTAAAGAGTATGTCAAAAGGTGTGATAGTTGCCAAAGGGTAGGGAAACCTTCTCCTTTAGGTGAGATGCCATTGCAGCCTCAGGTACATATTGAACCTTTTGAAAAATGGGCTTTAGATTTTGTAGGACCTATTAGTCCTCCATCAAGACAAAAGAAATATATATTAGTTTGCACTGATTATGTTACCAAATGGGTAGAGGCCAAGCCATTACTTTATGCTACTGAAGCATCTATAGTTAATTTTCTTTTTGAGGATATTTTTACTCGTTTTGGTGTCCCAAGAGAAATTGTTACAGATCAAGGAGCTCAATTCACATCAAATCTAGTGGAACAAATGGTGGAGAGGTACAAAATCAGACACAGAAAATCTACTCCCTATCATCCACAAGAAAATGGCCAAGTGGAATCTACTAATAAGGTCATTGAAGGGATCCTAACAAATATTGTTCATTTACATAGAAGAGATTGGGAAGACAGGCTTCCTGAAGCCTTGTGGGCCTATAGAACTACATGGAGAAGCACAACAGGTCATACCCCTTATGAACTTGTTTATGGAAAACAAGTCTTGTTTCCCATAGAGTTTTAGATTCAAACTTTTAAAATGGTAGTCCAGCTAGGACTTGATCTAACAGAAGCACAAAAGCACAGATTGGAGCAGATTAATGAATTGGATGAGATCAGACAGGATGCAGTCCAGAGAACAAATATAGTCCAACAACAAAGGACTAGATGGCATGATAAGTACATTAAGGAAAATAAATTCAAAGAAGGTGACTGGGCCCTCTTGTTTGATTCAAAGTTCAAAGATTTTCAAGGTAAATTCCAAACACATTGGCTTGGGCCATATGAAATTGTGAATTTTTTTTACAATGGAGCAATAAAAATCAGGACAATAGATGAAGATAAGGTCACTTTTCTTGTAAATGGTCATAGATTGAAGCTGTATCATAAGCCACTTTCAAGAGAAGAATTTGTCAAGAGATTCCAAGAGAACAATGATGTGAAGTTAATGAAGAAGAATCCTTCTTCTTCATCAACTTAATTGTATTTTCTAAAATCAGATGATGAAAAAAATAAAAATAAAGTATAAACATGAAAACTAATCATTGATTAGCATGTTTATACAGAAAAGATAAAGTGAAAGTCAGAATCCTTCTGACACTTTAGCTTTTCAAAAATTTTCTTTTTCTGCAAACAACTATCATAAAATCATAAGTGCAGGCCCACTTTACATATCACATTCCACTTATGATCCATTTCACTCCATCATATCTCACTTCATTCATATTTCATTCACTCCATCCATCCATACTTCATTCACTCCATTTCATGATCCATCTCATTTTCATTTCAGATTTTCAAAATTGATCTTTTTCTGCTATTGAGTATTACATATCATAAGTTACAGACCACTTTTCATATTTTATTCCACTTCACATTTATGATCCATTTCATTCCATCATATTTCACTTCACTCATGCTTCATTCCACCATATTTCATGATCCATTTTATTTCATTTCATACTACATTCCATCCATGTTTCAAATCATTTCATTCCATGTCTCAAGGCTTTTACAGGTACATTTTGCAGCCAGATATTCCGCAGCTAGACATTCTGCAGCCAGACATTCTGCAGCAAGATATTATGCAGCTAATTATCCAACAACCACCTGATCAGCAACAAATTGATCCTGCACACCTATGTCAACAAGCAAAATCAAAGGGATTATGAATACCGAAAGATCAATGATTTTCAAAGGAAGACAAAGCATATTAAAATAGAAAAAATCAAAAGAAGGGCTAAGGTAAAATTGTGAAATTATTATGATAACATATTATGAAAGATATAGTATGGTCAAGTCATATGTATGTTTCATAAAGTTTTTTTGATTATTTGTATTGATCAAGCCTATCATAAAATCCTTGGACAAATCCCTTCCATTCCGCCATATCAAATCATCATTTATTAAAAGTTAACGGTTAGTACTTGAAGTGACCTATTAGGTCACGTCACTAACCCTAAATATTCAGTGATGATTTTGAAATCCTCATGGGATTTATCCGCGGTCTTTTACTCCATGACAGCTCTCAAACTTATTTATTCGTGTGATTTACCCTCACCGTATTTCACTCATTCCATATCAACTTCATGTCATTTTTCCGTAGCCAATTCCTGTCTGTAGAAACAGAGAAGTCATCTTTGGGGTGCAAACAACCTTCTACAACCATTTTTACCTTGAATAGGAGAGTAGTAACAGAGCAGTAAATTGAAGATTGAGAAAAGAAGCCATGGGACTCATTCTAAGGTCTAAACCAGTCGGAACCAAATACCTAGAAGGGTACCCACAAATTAAAGAGATGTTACAGCAGGTCGGATGACTATAGTTTTTAGAGAAGTTCAATGGTTTTCATAAGGAGTTCACCAAGTCATTTTCCTGGTCATTCAACGGGTCATAAGTTGAAATAGGTGATGTCAAGTTCATTATCACAGAATCCTTTATATCAGAAGCAGCAGAGTTACCAAGGCAAGGTGAACGATGGTTCAAAAACAAGGAATTTCACAATGAAGCATGGAGGCAGATGCTAAAAACACCAGGTATGGATATTTCAGTTTTCAAGAAAGGCATTCCTAGTTCAGCCTTAAAGAATAAATGGCGAAATATGTTGCCAATTTTGCAAAAGTTTATAACTTGTGAGGGAAGGTTTGGCACCCTATATGTTTATCACATTCGACTTATGATGCATTTACTAGATGAAGAAATCAATTTACCTTTTTCTTACTCCATAGCCTAAAGAGGATGGGTTCTAATGTCCAAAAAAGGGTTCAATTCTTAGAAACCACCTTGTATCACCATGGCTTAGTTAAAATCCTAATTGAGCATCATTTGAAAAATGTGGGAGACAGTTGGGATGAGTTCCTCTTGAGGAATCATTTTGAATAACCTAAAGAAACTATGTCTGAAGGAAAACCTGTAAGAAGAAGCAGGAGAGGATAAATTGCCAAATCTGTTGAAATTAAAATTGGTAAATCAATACAAGAAGACAGTGAGGAGATTGTCTCTAAAAAATTGGCCAAAATCAAGAAACAACTTAAAAAGGAGAAGATAATAAGAAAGTATGCTAAGGAGAGAGGCGAGGGACCATATAAACTAAGAAGAAGCCATAGGATTAGAGGCATATTGAAGAAGACAGGAGTTAAGCAAACAAGAGTCATAGATATTGAAGATGAAGAGACACCAACTAACAGATCTCCTGAGTACCAGTACGAAGAAGATCTTGATTGAGGAACTCCGGAGGTAGACCCAGCCCAACAACAAATCTATAATTATGTTGAGCCATTGGAAAAGAGAGCTTCAGAAAACAGAGGAAGAACTCCTAGCCCACAAGAATCTTCAATTGAAGTGCTGAGAAGAGATAAATATGAATTGGAAGTACTTAATAGGCATAGAAAAAATTAAAATGAAATTTTGAGGGAACAAGTCAAGTTGAAAAGTGATATGAACACAACTCTCTCTCTCTGCAAATGGAAAAATTGTACAAGGCTAGTGAGAAATTGAAGAAGAAAAACAAGAAGTTGAGCAGGGCACTTATAAATCTGAGGTTCAAATTGGTCATAAGGAAGCCTAGGATGCCATTGAACACCAAGCAAAGCAGAAAAAGGAAGTTAGATGTCCTAGCAGAAGTTTCAGAATACATGGATTGATTGCATGAGGACATGCAAAAGCTTTGCAGTGGGGGTATGTTGAGCCCCAAAGATGTCCTTTCCTTTCATCAAATTTCACTTCATTCCATTTGTCCTTTATCAGTTATAGGCTTAAAAGATCAATAGGAATGATTAAAGTCATTTTAAGAATGCATGCAATGACTGATTTATTATACTTTTGTGGTTTTGTTGTCATAGTGATTGTTTATCAGACTTAGCTACAGAATGCAGCCATTCTGTAGCTAGTCGCATATTCTGCAACCATATTTATGTTCACACAGGTTACAGGTGTCATTTGAGGGAAAAACACATATGGTTGAATTCCGGAACTCTCCTACATCATTCCTTGTCCTCTACGAAGTCTGAGAAAAAATCTACAAGTGGCTATGCACGTGGAGGAAGCCAAAACTAAGAAGTAGACTTATACAAGGACAATGACTCTACAGATGTCTTCAGCAAAGTACGAGTCCTCAACAGGAGTTCTAATTTGATTTTGATTGAAAAATACACCTATGCCTATTTCTACTCAATGACAGTTATGTATTCTGCTTATAAGAATAACTCGGTGAACCGAGAGACAGTTAGTTAGTTGATGCTTTGTTGTTAGTTCTAAAAGACTGTGATAATTTGTTTCTGAGCGTTTTTACTTTAATGAAAGAAGTACAACTTTGATACATGATCTGAAGAAATTTTGAGTTAAGGATTCATGTGCCAATCTGGTGGTAGAGGGCCCCTACTGTCCGAAAGGCTTTGTGCATATTTTCTAGATAAGTGACTTTAGCTCTGTTTTGTTCTTAATCTAGGCTGTTTTTCTGAGCATCATGTTTTATGTTTACTTACATCGAATATTGCAGTCAATCTTGTTCTCATGAACTATTCCAATATATCACTAACACGTGAATGAGATAGAGCTGTAGTACTTCAGAGGTTAATTTCATTTTAGTTCAGTTCTGTTCATTACATTTCGGTTCTATTAGTTAATTGTATTTCAGTTTAAAAGACCCTTATTATTTGATAAGCTGCTCTTGTTCTTAACCTCTTCTAACACATCATTATCATATGGACAAGAATTAGTTATATCATTTTGAGTTCTTGACTGTTCTGCAAATTCTCATAATTTTACAAACAACCTTTTTCCAAAGTTATTCCAAGAGATCTCTAACCCTTGAATGAGGATTAATAGTAAAATTTTGAGCTGCAAAATGAGTTAATTCTACTTTCATAAGTTATTTTAGCATAGGGTTCCTTACTATGTTACAGATAATCTTTTCTCAAAATGTTCCAACAAATTTCTAACAATGGATAAGATTTTCTCTGTAATATTTTAAGTTGTTGTTTACTAAAAAGAACTTCATTACATCAAACTTATCCTTTTCTCAAGTTGTTCCAACATACCTCTAATGAAATGAATTGGACTGAGTTAATGTTATGAGTTACTTTTCTTGTCAAGCTTTACAATTTGTGGATTAGCATTTTCTGTTCTTAGGTGCCATTCATAGTTTAGAGTAGATTTTGTTCTGTTTTAGTATGATCAGTAACTTCTCTTTGCCAACAATTTAGTTCTTTTCCTCTTAGCATAAAAACACAAAACCAAAAACACTAAAAAAAAACACTAAACACAACGAAGTAGGAAGAAGATACCTAGGCACATATAGTGCACTTCACTTCAACAGTTTACTAGCCCTAGTTGACAATTTATGACATCAATTTAGGAACACTAAGTTGAGTAGACAACTGCCCTATATACCGAAGGTATGTGGACGAGCTCCGATATAATTATGTACGTGGATTGAGGTATCACACTCGGAATGTATCACATACAAGTTAGCGACAACTTCTATGTTTAACGATGTCGGGACACGTCTCTAGCCTAGAACTTCTAAATGTTATCATTATGATTCCAGTGCTTTCTTAGGTAAATTGATGTAAATTTTAAGTTGATCATGTTTAGAAAGTTTTTCTTTGAGGTTCACCGTGTGATGTGATGGAAATTCCTAAAAACTAAAACTAAAATGATAAGCAAACTTTTAAATATTATCTTTTTCAATGAAAATCCTAGCTACTAAGGGAAAGAGCAATCAGTTTTAGAGAAAAAAACAAAGAGCACAAACTAAAATGCAACTTTCATAACTTGTTCCTATCACTATATGCACTTTCATGTTTTTCTTTTCAGCTCCCTTAATGTGAATGCAAAAAAGGAAATTATATGCATCAAATCAATAAAAACAAGTGTTTTCTTCTTTGAGAAATGAGGAATTTAACAAAAATTTCTCTTTTAGGAAAAACGAAGAATGGAACTCCAATTTTTCCTACAGGAAACAAAGAATGAAACAACAATTTCCTTTACAAAAACAAATGGACCTAATGCAGAAATAAAATGCTTTGAATTTTATTTGCTAATGATAAAGAAAAAACTTAAAGAGACATTGAAAAAATTTATTTTTTAGAGGAAGAATCAGGTAATTTCACTAGTCTCTAAGAGGTATCAGATAGTTGAGAATACAAAAAAAATGGTTGAGAATGATAGCAATGAAAAATTTGAATGGAATTTGGTTGGCTAGGGGGGAAACAGAGTCTCTAAGGGGAGACAGTGCGTTGCAGTGCACCCCTGAGTGGGAGACATTGCACTACAGTGCATTGTATCTTGACCAACAGTGCGTTGGGTGCAACAGTGAATGAAAATTCAAGCTACAAAACACACTTCTAATGCAATTATTTCATTCAAAATTATCATAACTAAAAGTAGATGCTATTGATGAGAATTAGCAAAGGCAAAAAGACCAGGAATGATAGGAAACTCCTCAGCAGAGTCGCCAATTTTTTATTTAGAATTATGATATACAGATAAATCAAATTCCCTAAGTGTGGTTCTAGGAACTTAGAACAACAGATGAAAGACTTTGCTAACACTTTCTCTAAAATAAGCAGACACACAGAATGATAGAAGAACCTACTTGCAATCCAAGCGCTTCTCCTTCTCCTTATGTCGCTTTTTCCATCGCCTTCAATCCAACTCAGATTGCCAGATTGATTCCTGCAAGCATAAACAAAGAACAAAAAAATATATTGCAATATATTTTTGCCTACTTATCTTAATCAATCAAATTGATTAGATGTGAAACATATATATCATTCAAGAATCCATTTCATGAGAAATAGAAACATAAAAAGATACATTTATGGGAAAATGAACAACAATATGTATTAAAGAGTAAAAGGGGGAGGTTACAACCAATGATCGATTTGATGCCACTAGCTCCAGCTTCATCCCAGCCTCATCACATCCAACATGACACCAGCAACATATCAGTAATTTCACTCTCTCAAATGAGAATCCAACAACATTTCTTTACCAAAATTCTTCATTCTCTCACACTAGGATCTTTGCTCAATTTATAGGGAAACTGATGGTAGTTTCTCAATGAATGAATTTCTAAATGAATTTATAATAATATCCTCCTTATGCAGGGATTTCGCTATCTGAAACAGGTCATCATGGAATTTTCTCTCTAACTTTTTTTCTACGAAGTTTCAAAAGGTTAAATTTTTATGAGGCGAAGCTGAAATCCTGAGGAAGCTCCTACAAACATTTCAAATGAAGGTGCGCAATATTTTTAGAGATATGATTTGTGTAAGTCAGTGTTTTTGTAGGCTCCTGAAATTCATCTCAAATAAGTGACCTTGGGAAAATCGTCATAACTCTCTCTACATCTCTCTTCTTCTACATCATTCTATATCATTGTAAAGTGGACCATTTTCCCTGGTACGAGAGTCCATTCTTCTTTTATTCTTCTATAGGGCGGTAGGGTGGTGCTAGGCTGGTGCATGAAGTCACCAATAGGTTAAAGCTTGTGAAAAATTTAGGGTGGTAGGTTGGTGCTAGGGTGATTTGTATCTCATTGGGTGTTGGGGCATCCGTTTAGTTGACTACTGAAGAATATCGGGTGTTGGAGCGTCCATCCAGTGGGAGCTGGAGAAGAATGTTTTTCTAGATTCTGGGAAGTTATATCTTTATTTTCAGTTTGAATTGAATATTAAAAGAATTATTAGAAAATCATTAGGTGGTTTTTGTCCCGGAGTGGGTTTCCACCTTAAAAACTGTGTGCATTTGTGTTCCTTTTGTTTACTGCTATGATTGTACAAACACTGATATTAATTGAAGATTAACTAATGCTCTAATTGAAATAAATATTGATTCACCCCCCCCTCTTAGTATTTCCAACAATTGGTATCATAGCTTGGTTCCTTCAATAACAGTTTAACAGCTGGAAGGAGGTCATGGAGCATACCAAGAATGATGTACCTCTCTTCAATGAAAATAATTATGCACTCTGGAAAGGAAGAATGGAGGTCTATCTCTTGGTGAAAGGTTACGAAGTATGGGACACTGTTCAAAAAGGATTTACATCAACCGTGGATGAACAAGGTAAGAAGAATTTGGTAAATGATGCAAAAACAAAGAATATTATTATCAGTGGAATTATTGAATCTGCTTATCATAAGGTGTTGGGTTGTAAAACCACCAAAAATGTATTTGACAAGCTTGAGAATATATATGCAGATGACTCAAATGTCAAAGAATAAAAGCTTCAAATCTATAGAGCAAAATTTGAGCAACTGAGAATGAAAGAAGATTGCAACATTACTCCATACTTCTAATACGTTAATGAAATAACCAATACTCTAGAAGGATTAGGAGAGCCAGTTGACGAGAAGACTATTATATGAAATATTCTTAGAACATTACCAAGGAGATTCAACCCAAAGGTATCGGTCTTAGAATACAGTGAAAATCTGGAAAAACTCAACAAAGTGGAATTACATGGAGTTCTCATAGCATATGAAATGAGACTTGATGAAGAAGAGGGTACTTCGCATCTAGAAATTGTGTTCGTTGAATCTAGGAAAACCAATAAGGACAAACGACCTTCAAGTGAAAAGACATGCACCTACAAGTGTGAAGAAAAGGGAGATGATGAAGAAGGTCTTTTAGATGAATAATATGCTTACTTTACAAGAAAACTAAAAATTGGTAAGGGAAAATTCAAAGGTAAACTTACATTGATATGTTTCGGCTGTGGTGAGGTTGGGAATTTCGCAGAAAAATGTCTGAACAGAAGTGATGAAAACTCAAAAGGAAAGAAACGATTTAAGAAATTCAACAAGTAAGAAAAAAGGAAAGGATCCAAAAGGAACTTTCTCTTTAAAGAAGATAGCTCATCATCCGATGAAGATAGTGATAGCGAAGAAGAAGCTAATGAGAGAGTATTTTTTATGGCCAAGAACAATAAACAAGAGGTATCAAACAGCGAAGAAGAAGGGTTGACCATAGAAGAATTTTATAAGGAGGCAATCAGTCTTATAAAAGAGCTCAAGGATGAGAAAATCCATTCCAATACTCTTGAAGAACAAGTTCAAGGTCTAAAAATTGAATTTGAAGAACACAAATGTATTAAAGAGTCACTTCAAAAGAAGTTGGAAGAAAGCAACCAAGAAAGGGAAGCATTAGAAGCTGAAGTAGTCTCGCTGCATAAGGAAGTGAAGAAGGGAAAAACTATTCCAACAGCTCAAGGGCATTGGAAGAACTCATCAACAATCAACGATCTTACAATGACAGAACTGGCCTCGGTTACAAAGAAGAAGAAGCAGGACCTTCTACAACAAAATACAATGAACCTATGAGATCTGACATGCATGTAGACTTCATTGGACAATATTTGCAAGAACATCCTTGGAAGACGATTACAATGTTGCACGTACCCTAGGAACCAATACAATTCTAGGAGATCCTTCAAATATGAACCTCCCAGGGCTCAACGAAACATCAATAGATTTGAACATTTAAGAATTAATATGGAATGTTACAAATGTCTGAACCTTGGACACAGAGCCAGAGACTGCAGACATGAAAATCCTCCAGAATAATCTTAAAAGCCACAGAATGAACGAGCATGGAAGAAGAAGAAGACTGATAATTGTGCTTTCACTCTCAAGGCTCAAAACAATAAAGATGTGTGGTATGTTGATCGTGGTTGCTCAACGCATATGACTAGAGATAGAAAGAAATTTGAATCTTTGAAAGAGAAGAAGGATGGAACCGTGTCCTTTGGAAATGATGGATCTTCAAATGTTATAGGATCAGGTACCGTCACTCTCGGAAGAAAAGATGCTCTATCCAAGAATGTTCCGGGCTGCATAAAGGTAAGAACTCGCCCATACCTCCACCTCCGTCGGACAGTGATATGGATGCACATCTGAAACTACCTACCTTCAAGGGGGTAGGAGATGAGGATATGGACCAATTTTGGTTTGTTGCAGATTCCGTATGGACTGCGCAAAATGTGACAAACGACACGGTGAAGAGGGCACAGCTGTCCTTGGCATTAGAAGATAGAGCACTCAACTGGTATATGCGATACGTCTCTCAGAACGGGAGTGCGTTTGTTCAAGACGTTAAGGACGCTCTGAAGCAACGATTCCGAAAGCCAAAATATTATTCTCAGTTGGTAACAGAAGTGAAGGACTTCAAGCAAGGTGTGTCTAAATCTGTATGGGAGGCTGATCAATGATTGAAGAAAGCGATCAGGGAAGGGGGATTTGAGTATGACGATAGACAACATACGGAGTGGTTCATCGCTATGTTGTTACCCCACCTATGTACACCAATGAGTCACCAAACCTTTGAATCGCAGGAAAAAGTTGTGGAAGTCGCTATGAAATTAGAAGCTGCACCCAGAGAAGATACGTCGTTAGGAGTACAAAAAATTCAGGAGCAACTCGAAGAGATGCATATGGAAATTCAAAATCTGTGAAAAGAATGAGGAAAAGGAGAAAGCACATATCTGTGGTGCATACGATGTCGGTTATCTGGCCATACGAAGGATGATTTCCCACTATTAGTAGATTACATGCAGGCAGGAGGGCCTTGTTTGATCCGCCCGGGAGCAAGTGGGGGACCCATCCTATCACGACCAGGATCAAGCGGACCTGCGCTATGATGCAATGACTGCCATGTAGCAGGGTTGCATGATATGGACCATTACCCTCGGTTGGGTGCATATGTACCAGAACTAAAGAAGCAGTGGTGTAGGTTCTGCCGATCGATAGGACACGATGAGCAGAACTATCGCACTTACGACTTAATGATGGATCGGGGAAACTTGTATAGGGTACAATCAGACCCTGCGTCACCAAGATCTCCTATGAACTTTGGTGGCTCGCTAGCAAGGGGCAGGGGAGGTCAGGGGGAAGCCTAGGTCGAGGGCGGGGATAGCTAATTTGTTATAACTATGGAGAAATAGGGAATTTTGCAAGGGACTGTCCAAATCCCACTAGAAAATCCTGCAAATATTACACATAGTTGGACCATGTGGTCGAATATTTCCAAATATTAATAGCAAAAATGCAGGAAAAATAGCCCACCCCTACGCAGAATGTGTAGAGAGTTAAAGCCGAGCTCAGGAACATAGACCCAAGAGTGAAAGTCATATCACGTAGTGGGATGATCACCCAGGGATTGAAGGAAGAAGAAGGGTTGAACATAAAGAAGGGACAAGAGACCATGGCCCTAGCTGACCAAGACCTCACTCAGAGAATAGCAGCTACTGCACAGGTACCAACACACCCCAAGACAGATGAGGGGGTTGAGCCCTTTCTACAGGCGTGTCTGAAGCTGCTACGTAACCCGAAGGTTGTAGAGAACCTTCAGGCATTAATGAATAGCTGTGCAGCATGGCCTGATCTGACCTCTGGGACCAAGAATTTACATAAACTATACAGGTATAGAAAACGCACTGGTCGAGAAATGCGGCTGACCGCGTAGATTGGTGACTACGAGATGGATCAAGTTATTTTGGACCTCGGATCAAATGCGAACGTGTTACCTAAGAAAACTTGGCAGTGAATGGGAGAACCAAAATTGGAATGGTCCACCATCCAGCTGCGCATGGAAAATCACCAAAAGATCATCCCTTTGGGGAGGCTACCAAAAGTCATGGTAGATATCGTAGGAGTAAAGGTCCAAGTTGACTTTGAGGTAATAAAAATCGTGGAGGATGCAGATCCCTACCCTGCACTCCTAGGACTGGACTGGGCTATAGATATGGGGGGTGCCATCAATCTCAAAAAGCGCAGCATGGTGTTTGAAAATAACGGTATGCGCGTAATAGTACCACTGGATCCCGCAGAAGGTGTGCGGTATACAGAGCCAGCACACGATGAGGAGGAAATAGATCACATTTACAAATTGACTACGTAGGACGAAGACTGGATTAACCCCATGGTGGAAGGAGTACTCTACTGGGAAAAAGACAATGAATTATTTTCCGACTCTGATGGGGAACTGGAGAATTGGAAAGGCTGGTTGCATGAGGTTTCGGCGCTACAATGTCTTCGAGTCATAAGGAACTTCCACTGCATCTCTGCCGAGGTAAGAGACCTACCCTACCTTGGGGATGCAGGTGACATTAAGGAATTTTTACACGCATTCAAAGCTGAAGTTCCCAAGGAATGCAGGCAAGGGGCCCTTCCGCTAGCCCTGCGTGGAACGCCTGTGCGTTGGTGGCATACGCATGGGACGGTATTCTGCAATTGGGAGGAATGTTGGGATAAGATGATATTGCGATTTGGAGCCCCAGCTGGAAGATGGATCCAAAATTTCCTTGGGTCAAAAGATCCACGCGGATATTTTCTTGCATGGGAAACGCAATGGGGTGACACGACCCCAAATGAATGGACTCACCTGTTTGTCCATGACCTAGAATTGCGTCTCACTACATGGTATCTAGATGTGGAGCAGCATCAGCACACACGCCATTGGGAGCATATGAGGTGTTAGTCTCCTATACCAATAGGTTTCATCTTTCATGATTGTCTCGATTGAACTATGGAATATGTTCAAACCTTTTTCTTGAGCAAAGGTGTTCCATATTCTTGAAAAACCAAAAAATCAAATAATTTAAAAAATGTAAAGAGGGTATACCCTAAAAGAAAAATCAAAGGGTAAGAAGAATAAAAAATGGTCAAAAAAGTGAAAGAAATGAACCCCAAACAAAAAATAGACCAAGGAAAGTGTGCAAATCCAAATGCCACTACTATTTCATTTTTGCAATAAATCAATTGTGTGCAGCTTGTCCAAACTTTGCCACAATTCATGAATAAGTCAAACTGTTTAAACTTGGCTTAATCATATTTCAATTTTATGTTGTAGATTAGAGAATAAATATCTGACCAAACAGTTTAATCTTGGCAGGTAAGTAGATAGGTAGAGTTAATAAGAGGTGCTCAACAGTTTAATCTGAGCCCTTGGATGTAATAAGGGTAGAATTAGATAGATTGGCCATGTAAAAAGAAAAAGGTTGATAAGGGTTTGCAAGTCTAAATGCACCCTAATAAAGAAGAGAAAATGGTAGTGTTAAGTAGATAGGGTAGGTAGATGGTGCTGCAAAGTGTTATCTGATGAATGATGCTGCTACATGTTTTTGATCCTTTACTTTCATCACAAGTACTAAAGCAGGAAATACACTGGAAAATCACATCAAGCAAAGTCAAACTCATTAACTTCCCTCATCACTTTCCCCTCAAAAAGTTTTACTAATTTCCCCCAAAGTACTAAGGTATTTGGAGATCAAAGGGGCTCAAGGCATTTCCTTGACTTCTGGAGGGACCGGACCCTCGGCCTAATGATCAAAAAGACCTAAGTACTTGAGATAATTCATCATTATAATCATTCACCTTTAACCTTGTCCTAAGTAAAATCCCATTTTACTTAGGAAAACTATGCAAAATTCCATAAAAATCCCTCAAAATAACTTGCTATTCTAAGTTTAAGTGTTGAAGATAAGATATTGCAATTTACTTCAGAAGTTATCACTTTCTTAGATGTGCAAAAATATTTTGAGTTTCCTTGTCCTTTACCATATTTACATTTAACTCTATTTTACTAAATCCCTAGTAAAATACCCTATCCTAAGTATATAACTCCGTTTAAAATAATATCCCTAAAACCCCTCTATTAAAGTTTAACCAAAGTAATTATTTCCCCATGCATTCAAATAAAAACCCACTATACGCCCTTTGGTTAAATTTATCATTATACTGTAAACCCGCCCCTATGGTAAGTTAAATACATTTGTTAATTTACCATATAATAAAATAAAAACATATATATGAAAAATAAAACGTTAAACATATGATATATGTGTTTAAATCAAAAATATAAATAAAACCTGAAGTTTTCCGAAACCAAACTTTGGAAAATCCCGCGCCAACGTGGCTCATCCACCTGGCTTTTCACCCGACCTTTTAACCCCACCGCGACCCCTATTTCCTTCATAACCATGGAATTAGTTAATTATCTGAATTAACTAATAAATCATACCTTTCCGCCGATTATATACCCCCCGGAATGATTAAATAACGTTAAAACGTGTTTAAAACCCCGCCGGGCCCGCACATCGAAACCCCACCATCTTTTTGTCCTTTCCGCCGTCCGATCTCCCACTGTAAGATCTACGGCCAGCGTTCACCCCGCTACCCATCCCTTGTCAGCGTTTTAACCAGCGGGGGATGGGTGGTATTTGACTAGTCACCCGTCCACACGTCAAAAACTTTGTGGAATCGCTGCCCTCGCGGTTAATACCGCCTGTGCTCAAAAGCGGTGCGGGGACTTACCACTTACCGCCCGGCCCCTCCACCATACATCAGCCTGTACGTTGATGACGTCACACCTCGGAAAACTAAAAAACCCTTTTAACTTGTAAATAAAGCCATTTCTTCGTGTTTTTTTGTTATTTTCGTTATTGAAAACGACAGCGCTTCTGCTACGATTTTTGAAATTCCATTGAAATTCACTGTGCTATCTGATTTCGCTCCAAGATTTCACTGCACTTGTGTTCGAGTACACTCCCGCCATCGCCTGATACCTGTTAAAAGTCAGTTTGCCTCCAAGAACAGGTATTTATCCTATTTCGCCCCGAACTGCAAGTAAAACTCTGTTTTCTTTGTTTTTCGATGAATTAGTGATTAAAACATATTCCTAAGATCATTCCCTGAGTTTTACGACTGTAAATTGTTCCCTTGAACCTGAAATTGTGCCAATTTCCTTCAGTAAGATCAAAATCACGCCCGGCCTGTGAAGAAAACCAGAAACCTCCGTTTTGAATCCACAAGAACCAAAATGGAGGCCCCAGCAGCTTTGAATGTAACTCCACTGAATGCCCCCCACAGAGAGTTAGAATATTTACCTTTGGTAGATAAAGATTTCCAGATTAAAGACTTGCATTTTTATGAAAGTCCCCTTCTGAGTTATTGTCGCTGCAGAGACGATTATTCGAAGGGGCAAGATGTCATTGGGTTGTGGGAATCCAATCTCCCGAGATATCTCATCCCTTCAGTCATTTTTTTCCCAGAAATCATCCACTATTTCCATTCAAACTACGATCCCACTCAAAGGGCTGTAATAGCTCCTGATCAGAGTGTTCTGTTTCCCATTACTCCCCAGGCTATCAATGCAATGCTACATTTTGAACCAGGTCAAGAGCTAACTCCTTTGTCTATGGAAGAATTGAGAGAAGACCGGGCAATTAACCCCACCGGAAACTAAAATCCATGTGCCGAGGAATTTGTTCATATTTGCACAGGCATCGGCCAAAGGATCTCCTCCCTATGGTTTTTATTATTTCAATAAATTGGGAAGGCTCATCCTAAATATGATATCTTTTGTCTTGGGATTCAATACCAGTGAATATGTGGATGAAATAACACTGGTTTTACTATATATCTTTACTCCTGTGCAGCCTCCTGAAGTTAAATATGACTTTGCCTCTTTCATAGCCAATAAGATCCATGATCAATTCATGAGGCTAGATGATGAGAAAGTTTTCAAATATTCCTCAGTTATTTATCATCTCATTATCTTCTATCAATCAGAAAATTTCCCTTTCCCTATTAAAAAGCTTGATGCCAAGGGAAACCCCAGGTCAGTTATATTTTGGTCTCCCATAATTCATTCTTCCTCTGATTCTCCCTATTCCTACACTGAGTTCATTGATCAGTTTGTATATCCTGCAACAACCTTGTTGACCGGAATTCCCCCCCCAAGGCTCAGTAATGAAATAAAGAAGACCTTGCATCTTTCAAGGACTTATAAAGTTGGAGATTGGTATTTATATCAAAACCATACAGTCATCAAAATTTATGGATATGAATTACATCCATTCAAATTGCCAAGATATGTGCCCATGAGGATTTTTGCCTTGGAATATTTCAGGCAAATGAACAATTCAGTTGTGATCCATTTTTGTAGTGTGAAGAAGAAAGTCCAACTAAGGATCAAAATTCAATTAGGTCCTTTCATTTGCAACTCTAGGGAGGCCGAGCGAGAGGCAGAAAATATATTCTGAGGAAAGTTCTAAAAATCTTTACGTTCAGTTACAAATTTTGTCCAGGCCATTTAGTTTCGAACACTAACGCCTGTCAAACTGGTCTAACTAACCATAAGATTCACAGTCTAAAGCCAGTATGCCAATCAAGATGAATGGGTTGAAGGAACACTTGTTGAGGAAGAAAGTGAAGCTGACAAAATGAATAAAATTATGAAAGATGTTGAGAAGAACTTTGATCTAGAATCTTATGGTCAAGTGCAGGTACCTGGTGGCACCCCAACCCCGGACAATTTAGGGACACATTACGAACGATCCATAGTTCGGCAGGCTCAAGGCAGAAGAACTTGCTGGTGGGATCATTGAGAGCACAGTGCTGGTGGAGAAGCTGCCAACTGCGAAGACACCGACAAATCACGGAGGTTTGCACTGCTCCCCACGAGCCGAAAGCACACACAAGTTCCAGAGTTACAAACTCCATCAAATGTGGAAATAGGTAAGAAAAGGCAAGTTCCAGATACCACACCTCCTAAAGAGCCTTCAGGAACACATCAAGCTAAAAAACATAAATCAGATCCACTTCCAGAAGTGGAAATCATAGATGAAGTATTTGATGATGGGAGGGAAGACAGTCAACTAACTGGCACAGTTAGTGAAACAAACACAGGACAGAAAGGGAAAGCTTTCCAAAGCAATTAAGTACTGAGGTATCCTCTTTTAGACCACCAAAAACAGATACATGGGATATTAAAAGAACCTTCATCAATATTAAAGCAAAGAATGATCCATTAAAAATGAAGGTATATGATCAATATATGAAAATGGCTCCCCATAATCAAGAAAGGCTAATGTCAGCATTTGACATGTCACAAGGCAAAATGATAATGAGCCACTTCAAGTCAAAGGTGCCAAAACCCATTACTGCAGCTGACTACATCAGGACAAATTTTGAAGTTTTGGCAAAAGACATCCATCCTCTCGACCAGATAGAGCTACACAGACAAACTGGGGAAATGGTATATTCCACTCTTACCAATAAGGCCATGGCAGCTATAACGCTGCAGGATTCTTTGAATAACACAACTGCACAATTGCAAATTGAGAAGGCCTCTTCACAGGCCAAAGATAACAGAATAAAGTCTTTAGAAGACATAATCATTGGTTTGAGTCACAACCCCAAAGACATTAAAAGTATTGAGGCATTAATAAAGAAGAAAGATGATGACATAGCTGCACTGAGAAAGCAGCTAAAATTTCCAGCCTCAAGGCACCCTCAGACCCAAGAAGTTCTAAAGGGGAATTCACAGGAAGAAATAATGGAGTTGCTCCTAAATATGACTGAGCGACTAAGTGAAACGGAGAAGGAATTGGAACAAGCTTTGCAGGAACAGGAAACTATCAGGCAGTCATCAACAATAGGTACTACAACAACAGGTCAGCAAACACAGCCATCCCAGGTAAGCACTTCTGGTTTGAGTTCTGATGAATTAATAAAGCAGATGGAAAGTCTACAACTAAGGGTCACAGAACTCCAAGCAACGAAATTGCAATTAGTAAAATTGGAGGAAAAATATGATACATCTAAAAAGACAGCTGCTGATAACACCAGGGAAATAAAAAGGTTGGAAAAATTGGTTCAGGCTTTGGAAAAATATCTTTCATTGGAGAAGCCTTTAAACGAAATAAATGACATTCTTTGGGGTAACATCATTGAGTTAATAAAGGATATTTGGCCCTCTATTCAAGCTATTTTTGAACAAAATGAGTTGGTTAAAATAGCCCAAGAAGAAATAAACAGAACCAGAAATGAATTAAGAGGCAGGCCTGAGCAGGCCAATCAGCTCATTCAATTTTTGAACACCCGGACAAAGCAACAACTTGCAGTATTAGGGATTGAGGACAGGACCGGCACAGTTTTGGAAATAAAGAGAGTTTTCATCAAAAGAACTTTCATGCAGAATTTAGAAAGGAAGTGCACAGATATTTTGGTTGATATCAATATTTTCAGAGATAAATTTCAAGCTTTGTTGGACAGTGGGTTACCAAGTCCTATGCTCTCAGAGGATCAAATAATGGACTTAGAAACCTATATAAAGAAAATAAAGGCTCATGCTCAAAATACAGCTGCTTGTTCTCCTAGTTTACCACAATCAACATTACCAACAGGGAGAAACATCTATGATAGAGTGAGGAATTTATTTCATTTGGAACATGAAATAAAGTATCTATTTCCTAATGAACCCACCTTTTACAAACTCACAGAAGCAGATGAGACATTAAGAAAGCTCAAAAGGACTATGATACCAGATAATCAATGGTGGAATGAAATGTTGGAAATTCTATAAAAGTTATTTTTAGGATAAGAATTTTATCTTTACTATCAAGTAAAGGATAAAAATGAGTACAGATGAAAGAGTATCAGTTACACAGGTTAAAGAGTATCCGTAAAGACAAAGAGTATCAAGCAAGCAAAACAAATTACTCCAAAAGACAGCACCCAAGAGAACTTTCATGCAGAATTTAGAAAGGAAGTGCACAGATATTTTGGTTGATATCAATATTTTCAGAGAGAAATTTCAAGCTTTGTTGGACAGTGGGTTACCAAGTCCTATGCTCTTAGAGGATCAAATAATGGACTTGGAAACCTATGTAAAGAAAATAAATGCTCATGCTCAAAATACAGCTGCTTGTTCTCCTAGTTTACCACAATCAACATTACCAACAGGGAGAAATATCTATGATAGAGTGAGGAATTTATTTCATTTGGAACATGAGATAAAGTATATATTTCCTAATGAGCCCACCTTCTACAAACTCACAGAAGCAGATGAGACTTTGAGAAAACTCAAAAGGACTGTGATACCAGATGATTCATGGTGGAGAGACTTATTAGAAATTCTATAAAAGTTATTTTCAGGATGAGAATTTATCTTTACTATCAAGTAAATGGTAAAAATGAGTACAGATGAAAGAGTATCAGTTACATAGGTTAAAGAGTATCCGTAAAGACAAAGAGTATCAAACAAGCAAAGAAATTACTCCAGAAGACAGCAACAAGCTCTTTTTCAGCACTTGCCTCCAGCACATCCATAAAGAAAGGAAACAACACATCAGCAGTTACTTATTATTCTATCTACGAGACCATTTGTCTCCTGTTTACTTGTAAATTAATCCTTAGTCACCCCAAAATATGGGCTAGGATAGTGTGAGATATTTTCAATTATTTAGTGTATAAATAAACCCTCAAAGAGAGTATTGAGGGTGGATTCTATTACTCTGTTGTAACATTGAGATTTTCGGAATAAAATCATTTTGGAGAAATTTATTCGTGGCTTACTGGATGACGATTTAAAGCACTGGACTTGTTGCAGGATTCATGTGTTGGACTACAGTTCAATAAGTTTTTCTACCCTTTGTCTGAAATACTATATTAGTTTATAATATCATCATATCCATTTCTGAATAATTTACATAAAGGATTGAATCAGAATTTGCTTAATTGTACTCTGATTTCAAATGTGGTTGTTCTTAATGTTTTCTTCTAAATTAGTTATAAGCATGAATTCTTAAATGCTCTTGCTTTGCTAATTTAAACATTGTTGATTACTATAATAAAGAATTCTTCATTGCTCTTTATTTGTAGTCATCTCATTTCCTTCTTTTGAACATGGTGAAAGATTCTTAGTTGCCTTTCATCCCTTCAAAATCATCCCGTCCACTTTAAATTTTAAGGATTGTTCTCTGCCTAGCTATCTTGCCACTATCATATCCATTTCTGAATAATTTACATAAAGGATTGAAACATAATTTGCTTAATTGTACTCTGTTTTCAAATGTGATTATTCTTAATGTTTTCTTCTAAATTAGTTATAAGCATGAATTCTTAAATGCTCCTGCTTTGCTAATTTAAACATTGTTGATTACTATAATAAAGAATCCTTCATTGCTCTTTGTTTGTAGTCATCTCACTTCTTTCTTTTGAACATGGTGAAAGATTCTTAGCTGCCTTTCATCCCTTCAAGATCATCCCATCCACTTTAAATTTTAAGGATTGTTCTCTGTCTAGCTATCTTGCCCTGTAATACCATCTTGTGCGTAGAATAGAAATCCAGTAAAGCCATCCTTTGACTCCATAGCCCAATGGACTGAAAGCTCTCAGCCTTGCCCTTAGTTTGTGGATTCCACCATTTTCCCAAAACAAACTTTGAATCTATAACTAGCCTAAAACCTTTCAAGAACAAAGATAAATCATAAAGAGAGAGCCCTCTCTGGATGCAGATTGGCTAGATTCTGCATCTAAAAGGTTGGTTTGTGGTTACCTCGGGTATACTTTCCTCTTACAAAACTTCTAGGAAAACCTGAGTGATAACATAGTGGCGACCATACTGGGGATCTGAATCATTTTATTGATATTATTGTTTGATTTATAAGCTATAGACAGAGTCTGAAGATAAGCCAGGTAGCCTTTGAAATTGCTTTTGCTCTGCAATTTCAAAAGTAAATAAATGCTACTTCAGTCTATCTCTGATTTAGCTTATATACTGAACTTTAGTTTCAAAATATTCAATCAGATTCTCTAAGTTTAAACAGATCTTTGAGAAAATTTTAATCATACATCATTATTTCTTGAATAATTTGTAGAAGTTGTATTTATTTTTTCAATTAAAATCAAAAATCCAAAAAACACATAGTCTAGGAAAACTGGCTTCAGAAAGGATTCGACATACTAGGTCAAACCCTGACCCCAATCCACCACCAATATTTGAAAATCCAAATCTGATTCCTAAGATTCTTAGAAGACAAGGAAGTCAAGAAAGTTCTGAAAGAGGAAGTCAGGAGAGTACAGGAAGTTCTAGACCACTTTCTAGATCTGCATCTTGTCCTGTGAAAATTATATATATTGATGACATTCCTTTTGATGCACGATTTGAAACATCTTTGTTTGTGAATTTTTCTGAAATTGAATTATCTAGATTAGTTCCAGATCCATTGTTCTTTGAAGATTTTCAATACAGATTTGTTTCACATCATCTTGACAGAGAATTGCATAACTCTATTCAGTCTGAACAAACCTTTGAAGAAAGTTCAAACATTTCTGTGATTACCGAAGCATCTCCAAGTTCAGTCACTTTTTCCCAAACTTTTCAAACACCTGTTATCCCTTCTACTCCTCCATCTCCTCCTGCCAGACCATCAACTCCTATTACCTCACTTTATCTTCCAATGGCTAATCGATATGCCCCTTTACAGTTACCAGCCAACCCTCCAGCTTTACCTCAAGATTACCAGAGTAAGATCACACCTTTTGATGGATCGGGTACTTACACAGCTCAACAACACACCAAAAGGATGACTGATTACTTTGAGTTTTATGAGATTGATACTGATAATATCCGAATGATAATTTTCGTTCAGAGTCTTACTAGAGAAGTTAGAACTTGGTTTAGGGCTCTTGCCCCGAACAGTATTGCTGATTTAGAAGCTTTGTATAGGGAATTTTTGAACAGATGGGAGAAAAAGAAGGATCCTCTTCAGATCCTATCAGAATTTTAGAAATTAAGAAGAAGACCTAACGAAACCGTGCAAGATTACATCATAAGATTCAATGAAGCATATAATGCAGTTCCTCAAAACCTAAGACCCCCACCTGACTCTGTGTTGGTTAAATTTCCAGATGGTTTTGACTCTGATATAGCTTATTCCCTGAGGGAAAGAGCTCCTCAAACATTAGAGGAAATGCAAAGCATAGTGGTGAGTGTAGAAGCCAATCTGATTGAAAAACGAGCCAGAGCTAGGGCAGAAAGAAGAATGCCTATGAATGAAGAAACTTCAGCTTTTGAAAAGAAGTTGGATGTAATCATTAAAGGTATGGAAAGATTAGGAGACAGAGTGGAAACCATTGAAAGAAAGTCTTCCACTGACAATCAGAATGTTGCAAGAAACCCGAACTTTAGGAGGAATCTGAATCAAAATAGTGGAAAGAATGTTCCTGACCAGAACATTAGGCCACCCTTCCAAGAAAACTTTGTTGAAGGCTCAACTTCTGAAGAACCTACAGAAGATGTAGAAATAAACAATGTAACTGATGACAAAAATGAACCAGAAGTCTTCCTATCCCAGGATGATCAAGAGAATCATATCCTTGAAACTTTCCAAACTCATTCAGGTGAGACTTTTGATTTTAAGGAAGGCTATGACACAGCAATCTACGAGGTCCATAAACAGTACAACTTGAGAAGTAGACGGATTGATGTGCCTGAGAATAGAAAACAGAGAACCGCAAAACAAAATGTCAAAGGTAAACAAAACATTCCCCCTGTACAAAACAGTCCCCAAGTACAAATTTTGTCTAAGATAAATCCCAACCCTTCAAATCCAATAATTGAAGATGTCTCTGACAACCAACCAAACAATAAACAACAATCTAATACTTTTCCTCCTGTGGGAAATGTAGAAGAAACAGTAGAAGTTAGTCCAGAAACATCTTCAAAACAAAACTTCATTCATGAAAAAGAGAAAAATATTGAAGACCCAAAAAACAGAGAAAACCCAACTGTGCAAAACACTAAAACTCAAACGGAAAAACCTTTCAATCTAGAGGCTGAAATAGGCAAACTCAAGATAGATGTTCCTTTATCAGAATTGGCTAAACATGATGTCTATAGAAGTCAGATTACCAAGTCCCTAAACATTAACATTACTGGATTGGATGATTCGGTAAACATTCTTGATGATCAACCCAAACTTCTTTTTGGCCCTGAGGTTAATGGCAAACCAGAAAGTGGAGGAACTCCTCCATTTTATGTAAGCCTGAACGTTCATGACAAGATACTCCATAATGCAATGCTTGATTCTGGAGCATCTCACAATTTGATGCCAAAAGCAGTAATGGAAAGATTGAATCTAGATATTACCAGATCGTACAAAGATTTGTTTTCATTTGATTCTAGTCAGGTAAAATGTTTAGGTTTGATTAAAGATCTGTGTGTTACTTTGGTACAATACCCTGCTAAGTCTGTTTTAATGGACATAGTAGTTGCTGATATTCCACCTAAATATGGTATGTTATTGTCTAGATCTTGGGGTGATAAACTTGGAGGATCTATTCAAATAGACATGTCATATGCAACTATTTCAGTATTTGGTCAGCCTAAAAGGTTGTATACAGAAACCTTGATGAAGTACTTAGTCAGTAGCCATGAGAAGCCTGAAAACTTCCCTGTTTACTCTGTACATTCTGATATGGATTCTTTTATTTTATAAAATGCTGAGTTAGATCTCCCTACTGAAATAGAAGCTCCAGAATTGGAAACCATAAACAAAACCACTGTTAAAATTGAAGAAATCTCTGAAAACAAAGAAACACTAGATGATCAAGAAATACCTGAAGAAACTAAACAACTAGCTCCTGTCAAGAAACACTTTAAAACAATTGATGAAGATTATGAACATGAAATTCTATGGCATTTAGAGTTTGATGGCTCAGTAAACAGACTAGGGGCAGGAGCCGGGATTTGGTTACATAATGTTGAGAACAATTATGCAGAGGGTCATGCTTATAGGTTGAATTTCAAATGCACTAACAACATGGCAGAGTATGAAGCTCTTTTATTAGGGCTTAAACATATCAAGAAGTTAGGAGCTATTAGGGTATCAATCATAGGAGACTCCGAACTAATCATTCAACAGATTAAAGGAGAATGTTCAACAAAAGACATGAGATTGAAACAATACAGAGAGACAGTTGTAGAGATTCTCAACACATTTTTACAAGCCCAACTTGCCAAGATTCCCAGGAAACAAAATTTGCATGCTCACAGTTTAGCAATGTTTGCTAGTACATGCAAGTTACCTTTCGACCCTAATCATCAGTTTTCAGCTGAGATTAGGCATAGGCCTGCTATACCAGATAATCTTTTGAATTGGCAAGTATTTGTGAATAACAATCAAATCAATAATTTTTTGACACTTCAAAGTGAGTTTTCTAACTGTAATATAGATGAGGATATAACTATTGATGAATCTAATCAAGGAAAAGAACAAAAAATAGAAATTTCAAGAGAAAATGCAATTCATATGCTACATCCGACCACATTCACTGAAAAGGACATGCAAAATTTGAAACAAATGGAATCTGATGAAATCATAGAAGATGAGACAGAAATCATCAATTTAAAAGATAACCATTTGCCCAAAGGATTAACTCCTTTGGAAGATCTGTTTGACTCAAATGATATTCCATTCAGACCTAAAATGGAACCTGTCAAGGCTGATATGGAAGAATGCAACTTAGGAACCCCAGAAAATCCCAAAATGGTCAAGTTGTCCAAATCTCTTCCAAAAGATCAAAAGGTTAAATATGTTGAACTATTAAAAGAATTCGAGGATGTTTTTGCCTGGAGTTATGAAGACCTCAAATCTTATGATACATCTATCATTCAACACACTATACCTTTAAAACCAGACCAGAAACCTTTTAAACAAAAGCTTAGGAGAATAAATCCTGTTTTATTACCCTCAATTGAAAAGGAAATCAAAAGGATGTTTGAAGCAGGGATTATAGCTCCTATCAGATTTTCAGAATGGGTTTCTAACCTGGTACCAACAAGAAAAAAGACAGGAGAAATTAGATTGTGTGTCGACTTAAGAAATTTGAATAAAGTTTCTTTAAAAGACAACTATCCTCTGCCGAAAATGGACCACATTCTGCAAAGGGTAGTAGGATCTTCGAGAATATCATTACTTGATGGATTTTCAGGATATAACCAGATTCTGGTGCATCCTGATGATCAGGATAAAACAACATTTACAACACCATGGGGTACGTTTAAATATGTCAAAATGCCATTTGGGCTCAAGAATGCAGGAGCTACATTTCAAAGAGCAATGGACATTGCCTTTGCTAAAGAGATACATGATTTTTTGGTTATTTACCTAGATGATTTGACTGTTTTTTCTAAAACGGATCAAGAACATTTAGATCACTTAAGGCAAGTATTTATAAAGTGCAGAAAATATGGGATTTCTTTAAACCCTAAGAAGTCATTGTTTGGTTTGGAAGAAGGAAATCTTTTAGGGCACATTATTTCTAAAGATGGCATTAGGATTGATCCAGAAAGAATTCAAGCAATTTTGCAAATACCCCACCCCAGAAACATAAAAGAGTTGCAAGCATTCATAGGAAAAATTAATTTCTTGAGAAGATTTATTTCTAGTTTAGCAGAGTTACTTAGATTACTAACTAACATGTTGAGGAAAGATTCAAGCATTGACTGGACTGTAGAAGCCAAACAATCATTTGAGGAAATTAAAATGGCTTTAACAAGGACACCAGTTCTGACCAGTCCTAAATTTGATAGAGACTTTATCATTTTTTCATTTGCTTCTGAACATACTGTTGCAGCTGTTTTACTTCAAAAAGATGACCAAGGGTGTGAAAAGCCAATAGCATTTTTTAATAAAGCACTGAGGGATGCATCTCTAAAATACAATATTATGGAAAAGCAGGCTTTTGCATTAGTAAAAGCAATTAAAGATTTCAGAGTCTACATATTATATTCTCATGTGATAGCTTATGTGCCTAATGCAGTAGTTAAAGATATTTTGACTCAAGATGGCATTGAAGGTAAAAGAGGTAAGTGGATAGCTACCATTTTAGAATATGATATTGAGATTAAACCAACAAAGCTCATAAAAGGTCAAGGTTTGGCACAACTCATGACTGAAACTAATTGCCAAGCCTTAGACATTAACGAACTGGATGACAATCAGGAGATGGCGACTCCACAGATCAGTCAAGCTTTCTTAGATTCACCCTGGTACACTGATATTATTCATGTTTTATTAAACCTGCAAGCTCCTCCAGGGTTGTCCAGAACGAAAAGAAATTTTTTAAAAATGACATCTTTGAAATATTGTATTTTAGATAGCACTCTATTTTGGAAAAATCATGAAGGAATCTTGTTGAATTGTCTATTAAAAGATGAAACTGATAAAGTGCTTAATGAATTTCATGCAGGGGATTGTGGAGGACATCTCTACTGGAAATCAACTGCAGACAAAATCTTAAGGGTTGGCTTTTACTGGCCAACTTTATTTTCTGATGTTAAGAAATTTGTAACAACTTGTCACAAGTGTCAGATATTTGAGGGTAAAAGAAAGTTGTTACCTTTGCCTTTAAAACCAATTTCCACAGAAAGACCTTTTCAACAATGGGGATTAGATTTTATTGGAGAAATTCATCCCCCTTCTTCAGGTCAACATAGATGGATTTTAACTGCCACAGACTACTTCACTAAATGGATTGAAGCTATCCCATGCAGACAGGCCAATGATTCTGTGATCATAGGGTTTTTAGAAACCAACATACTTTCAAGATTTGGTTGTCCAGAAAAGATTATAACAGATAATGCTGCTGCATTTAAGTCAAAGAAAATGATTAGTTTCTGTAGTAAATATCATATTACTTTAGGCCATTCAACATCTTATTACCCTCAGGGTAATGGACTAGCAGAATCCTCCAATAAAAGCCTTATCAATATCATTAAAAAGTTATTGGAAGAAAACAAAAAGAATTGGCACAAGAAACTGACCAATGCATTGTGGGCAGACAGACTTACAACTAAGAAATCAATTGGGACTAGTCCATATGAGTTAGTTTATGGCCTTGAAGCGAGATTCCCATCATCTTTAGGAATTCCTGTTATGAAATTACTTCAGGAGGCTCAAGTGGAGCCAAATGAAATTCAAAGAAGAATTAATCAAACAATCCACCTGCAACAAACCAGAGAAGAGGTATACCAAAGATCACAAGTCTTGCAGGAAAAGCTAAAGAAAATGTTTGATAAAAGGACTAAAGCAGAAGATTTTCAACTAGGAGATAAGGTCCTAAGATGGGATTCTAGGAGAGAAGAAAAAGGGAAACATGGAAAGTTTGATTTCTTGTGGAAAGGGCCTTACATTATTCATGCCTTGCAGGGAAACAACACATACTTTTTGAAAGATGTGGACAATTCAGAAGTTGAAGAAGGACCAGTCAATGGTCGAATGCTCAAGCATTATTTTGATCCCATTTACTAGAATGTTTTGATTTTTCTAACTTATACATAATATATCCTTTTTTTTCCTAATGCAGTTTTGATTGGATGGTGACTTCTTGAAGTTGAAGCCCGAAGTGAAGGCCCTAATCTTCAAAAAAATTTCACTATCATATGTACAATAAACCTACCAGAATAAGGAAGATTTCATAGTTTCAGTTTGGAGAAATTTTGAGGCATCTGACCTGCTGTTCTTGACTTTTCACAAGGAAAAGCCATCCCCAAGTGGAGCCAGTGTTAGTCTCCTATACCAATAGGTTTCATTTTTCATGATTGTCTTGATTGAACTATGGAATATGTTCAAACCTTTTTCTTGAGCAAAGGTGTTCCATATTCTTAAAAAACTAAAAAATCAAAAATTTTAAAAAATGTAAAGAGGGTATACCCTAAAAGAAAAATCAAAGGGTAAGAAAAATAAAAATGGCCAAAAAGCAAAAGAAATGAACCCCAAACAAAAAATAGGCCAAAGAAAGTGTGCAAATCCAAATGCCACTGCTTTTTACTCTGATGTAATAAACAAATTGTGTGCAACTTGTATTTTATGCCACAATTCATGAATAGTCAAACTGCTTAAGCTTGGCTAGTTCATTTTTCAATTTCATGTTGTAGAATAGAGAATAAATATCTGACCAAACAGTTTAATCTTGGCAGATAAGTAGATAGGTAGAGTGAATAAAGGGTGCTCAACAGCTTAATCTGAGCCCTTGGATGTAATAAGGGTAGAATTAGATAGATTTGCCTTATAAAAAAGAAAAATATTGATAAGGGTTTGCAAGTCTAAATGCACCCTAATAAAGAAGAGAAAATGGTAGTGTCAAGTAGATAGGGTAGGTAGATGGTGCTGCAAAGTGTTATCTGATGAATGATGCTGCTACATGTTTTTGATCCTTTACTTTCATCACAAGTACTAAAGCAGGAAATACACTGGAAAATCACATCAAGCAAAGTCAAACTCATTAACTTCCCTCATCACTTTCCCCTCAAAAAGTTTTACTAATTTCCCCCAAAGTACTAAGGTATTTGGAGATCAAAGGGGCTCAAGGCATTTCCTTGACTTCTGGAGGGACCGGACCCTCGGCCTAATGATCAAAAAGACCTAAGTACTTGAGATAATTCATCATTATAATCATCCATCTTTAACCTTGTCCTAAGTAAAATCCCATTTTACTTAGGAAAATCATGCAAAAATTCCATAAAAATCCCTCATGATAACTTGCTATTCTAAGTTTAAGTATTGAAGATAAGATATTGCAATTTACTTCAAAAGTTCTCACTTTCTTAGATGTGAAAAATATTTTGAGTTTCCTTGTCCTTTGCCATATTTACATTTAACTCTATTTACTAAATCCCTAGTAAAATACCCTATCCTAAGTATATAACTCTCTTTTTATAAATAACCCAAAAAACCCCTCTATTATAAAGTTTAACCAAAGTGTTTATTTCCCCGCGCATTCAAATAAAAACCCACTATACGCCCTTTGGTTAAATTTATCATTATATTGTAAACCCACCCCTATGGTAAGTTAAATACATTTGTTAATTTACCATATAATAAAATAAAAACATATATATGAAAAATAAAACGTTAAACATACGATATATATGTTTAAACCCAAAATATAAATAAAACCTGAAGTTTTTTGAAACTAAACTTTGGAAAATCCCGCGCCAACGTGGCTCATCCACCTGGCTTTTCACCCGACCTTTTAACCCCACCGCGACCCCTATTTCCTTTATAACCATGGAATTAGTTAATTATCTGAATTAACTAATAATCATATCTTTCCGCCTATTATATGCCCCCCGGGATGTTTAAATAGAGTTAATTGCGTTTAAAACCCCGCCGGGCCCGCACATTAAAACCTCCGCCATCTATCCGTCCTTTCCACCATCGGATCGCTCTTTCACAGATCTACGGCTAGCGTTCATCTCGCTACCCATCCCTTGTCAGCATTTTAACGAGCGGGGGACGGGTGGTATTTGACTAGTCACCCGTCCACGCGTCAATAGCTTTGTGGAATCGCTGCCCTCGCGGTTAATACCGCCTTTGCTCATAAGCGGTGCGGGATCACCTCTTACCGCTTACCACTTACCGCCCGACCTTGCATACGTCAGCCCGTACTACTATGACATCACTCCTCGGGAAACTAAAAAACCCTTTAACTTGTAAATAAAGCCAGTTTTCGTGTTTTTTCCGTTATTTTCGTTATTTGAAAACAACAGCGCCTTCTGCTACGATTTTCAAATTTCCATTGAAATTTACTGTGCTATCTGATTTCGCTCCAAGATTCCGCTGCACTTGTGTTCGAGTACACTCCCACCATCGCCTGATACCTGTTAAAAGCCAATTTTCATCCAAAAACAGGTATTTATCTCACAGCGCCCCGAACTTCAATAGAAAATCTGTTTTCCCTGTTTTCTACTGAATTGATAATTAAAACTCATCACTCAGATCTCCCCCAGAGGTTTTAAAACTGTGCAATTGCTCCCTGAAACTGCATTTGTGTTAATTTCCTTCATTTTAGAAATCGCGCCCGGCCTGTGAAGAAAACCAGAAACCTCCGTTTTGAATCCACAAGAACCAAAATGGAGGCCCCGGCAGCTTTGAATATCACTCCACTGAATGCCTCTCACCGTGAATTGGAATATTTACCTTTGGTAGATAAAGATTTCCAAATTAAAGACTTGCATTTTGATGAAAGTCCCCTATTGAGTTATTGTCGCTGCAGAGACGAATACTAAAAGGGGCAAGATCTTATAGGGTTGTGGGAATCCAATCTCCCAAGGTATCTCATCCCTTCAGTCATTTATTTCCCAGAAATCATCCATTATTTTCATTCAAACTATGATCCCACTCAAAGGGCTGTAATAGCTCCTGATCAAAGTGTTATGTTTCCCATTACTCCCCAGGCTATCAATGCCATGTTACACTTTGAACCAGACCAAGAACTAGCACCATTGTCCATGGAAGAATTGATTGAGAAGACCAGGCAATTAACCCCAGAAAAGCTAAAATCCATTTGCTAGAATTTCATGTTGCCTGAGCATTTGCCTATGGTTTTTATTATTTCAATACATTGGGAAGGCTCATTATAAATATGATATCTTTTGTCTTGGGATTCAACACCAGTGAATATGTGGATGAGATAACCTTGGTTTTGCTATCCATTTTTACTCCTAGGCAACCTCCTGAGATTAAATATGACTTTGCCTCCTTCATAGCCAACAAGATCCATGATCAATTCATGAGGCTAGATGATGAAAAAGTTTTTAAATATTCCTCAGTCATCTATCATCTCATTATCTACTATCAGTCAGAAAAGTTTCCTTTCCCTGTTCAAAAACTTGATGCCAAGGGAAACCCCAGGTCAGTAATATTTTGGTCCCCCATAATTCATTCTTCCTCTGATTCTCCCTATTCCTACACTGAGTTCATTGATCAGTTTGTATATCCTGCAACAACTTTGTTAACAGGAATCTCTCCCCCAAGGCTCAGTAATGAAATAAAAAAGACCTTGCAACTTTCAAGGACTTATAAAGTTGGGGATTGGTATTTGTATCAAAACCATATAGTCATCAGAATTTATGGATGTGAATTACATCCATTCAGGTTACCAAGATATGTGCCCATGAGGATTTTTGCCTTGGAATACTTCAGGCAAATGAACAATTCAGATGTGATCCATTTTTGTAGTGTAAAGAAGAAAGCTCAATTAAGGATCAAAATTCAATTAGGTCCTTTCATCTGCAACTCTAGGGAGGCCGAGAGAGAGGCAGAAAATATATTACAAAGAAAGTTCCAAACATCTTTCCGTTGGGTTCCTTATGACCCATTTGGTTTTATTTGTGAAAAGAGATTAAAGAATAAATCATCCCCTTATATACACCACAAGATTCCCGATCTAGAACAATATGCCAATCAAGATGAATGGGTTGAAGGAACACTTGTTGAGGAAGAAAGTGAAGCTGACAAAATGAATAAAATTATGAAAGATGTTGAGAAGAACTTTGACCTAGAATCTTGTGGTCAAGTGCAGGTACCCTACATTGGCACTTCTTCAGCAGCAACTCTACAGCACACATTACAGGAAAGCAGTTCATCAGTTGCAGCAGAATCAAAGGGTAAAGGAAAGGAACCTGCAATCCAGGTCATTGAAACTTTGGTCATGGCAGAGAAACCACAAACTTCCAAAGCACCTGAACAATCACAGGTTTCTCCCACACAGGCAAAGCACACACAAGTTCTAGAGTTGCAAACTCCATTAAATGTGGAAATAGGAAAGAAAAGGAAGGTTCCAGATACCACACCTCCAAAAGGGACCTCACAGGTACATCAATCCAAAAAACATAAATCAGATCCACTTCCAGATATGGAAATCATAGATGAAGTGTTTGATGATGGAAGGGAAGACAGTCAACTAACTGGCACAGTTAGTGAAACAAACACAGGACAGAAAGGAAAAGCTTTACAAAAGCAATTAAGTACTGAGGTATCCTCTTTCAGACCACCAAAGACAGACACAGGGGATATTAAAAGAACCTTCATTAATATTAAATCAAATAATGATCCATTAAAAATGAAGGTATATGATCAATATATGAAAATGGCTCACCATAATCAAGAAAGGCTAATGTCAGCATTTGACATGTCACAAGGCAAAATGATAATGAGTCACTTTAAGTCAAAGGTGCCAAAACCCATTACTGCAGCTGACTACATCAGGACAAATTTTGAGGTTCTGGCAAAGGATATTCATCCTCTGGACCAGATAGAGCTACACAGACAAACTGGGGAAATGGTATACTCCACTCTTACCAATAAGGCCATGGCAGCTATAACGCTGCAGGATTCTTTGAAGAACACAACTGCACAATTGCAAATTGAGAAGGCCTCTTCACAGGCCAAAGATAATAGAATAAAGTCTTTAGAAGACATAATCATTGGTTTGGGTCACAACCCCAAAGACATTAAAAGTATTGAGGCATTAATAAAGAAGAAAGATGATGACAAAGCTGCACTGAGAAAGCAGCTAAAATTGCCATCCTCAAGGCACCCTCAGACCCAAGAAGTTCTAAAAGGGAATTCACAAGAAGAAATAATGGAGTTTTTCCTAAATATGACCGAGCGACTAAGTGAAACGGAGAAGGAATTGGAACAAGATTTGCAGAAACAGGAAACAATCAGGCAGTCCAACAACAAGTCAGCAAACACAACCATCCCAGGTAAACACTTCTGGTTTGAGTTCTGATGAATTAATAAAACAGATGGAAAGTCTACAACTAAGGGTCACAGAACTCCAAACAACGAAATTGCAATTAGTAAAATTGGAGGAAAAATATGATACATCTAAAAAGACAATTGCTGATAACACCAGGGAAATAAAAAGGTTAGAAAAATTGGTTTAGGCTTTGGAAAAAGATCTTTCATTGGAAAAGCCTTTAAAGGAAATAAATGACATTCTTTGGGGTAACATCATTGAGTTAATAAAGGGTATTTGGCCTTCTATTCAAGCTATTTTTGAACAAAATGAGTTGGTTAAAATAGCCCAAGAAGAAATAAACAGAACCAGAAATGAATTAAGAGGCAGGCCTGAGCAGGCCAATCAGCTTATTCAATTTTTGAACACCCGGACAAAGCAACAGCTTGCAGTGTTAGGGATTGAGGACAGGACCGACACAGTTTTGGAAATAAAGAGAGTTTTCATCAAGAGAACTTTCATGCAAAATTTAGAAAGGAAATGCACAGATATTTTGGTTGATATCAATATTTTCAGAGAGAAATTTCAAGCTTTGTTGGACAGTGGGTTACCAAGTCCTATGCTCTCAGAGGATCAAATAATGGACTTAGAAACCTATGTAAAGAAAGTAAATGCTCATGCTCAAAATATAACTGCCTGTTCTCCTAGTTTACCACAATCAACATTACCAACAGGGAGAAATATCTATGATAGAGTGGGGAATTTATTTCATTTGGAACATGAGATAAAGTATCTATTTCCTAATGAGCCCACCTTTTACAAACTCACAGAAGCAGATGAGACTTTGAGAAAACTCAAAAGGACTGTGATACCAGATGATTCATGGTGGAGAGACTTATTAGAAATTCTATAAAATTTATTTTCAGGATGAGGATTTATCTTTACTATCAGGTAAATGGTAAAAATAAGTACAGATGAAAGAGTATCAGTTACACAGGTTAAAGAGTATCCATAAAGACAAAGAGTATCCGTAAAGACAAAGAGTATCAAACAAGCAAAGAAATTACTCCAGAAGACAGCAACAAGCTCTTTTTCAGCACTTGCCTCCAGCACATCCATAAAGAAAGGAAACAGCACATCAGCAGTTACTTATTATTCTATCTACAAGACCATTTGTCTCCTGTTTACTTGTAAATTAATCCTTAGTCACCCCAAAATATGGGCTAGGATAGTGTGAGATATTTTCAATTATTTAGTGTATAAATAAACCCTCAAAGAGAGTATTGAGGGTGGATTCTATTACTCTGTTGTAACATTGAGATTTTCGGAATAAAAGCATTTTGGAGAAATTTTTTCGTGGCTTACTGGATGACGATTTAAAGCACTGGACTTGTTGCAGGATTCATGTGTTGGACTACAGTTCAATAAGTTTTTCTACCCTTTTTTCTGAAATACTATATTAGTTTATAATACCATCATATCCATTTCTGAATAATTTACATAAAGGATTGAAACAGAATTTGCTTAATTGTACTCTGTTTTCAAATGTGATTATTCTTAATGTTTTCTTCTAAATTAGTTATAAGCATGAATTCTTAAATGCTCCTGCTTTGCTAATTTAAACATTGTTGATTACTATAATAAAGAATCCTTCATTGCTCTTTGTTTGTAGTCATCTCACTTTTTTCTTTTGAACATGGTGAAAGATTCTTAGCTGCCTTTCATCCCTTCAAGATCATCCCATCCACTTTAAATTTTAAGGATTGTTCTCTGTCTAGCTATCTTGCCCTGTAATACCATATTGTGTTTAGAATAGAAATCCAGTAAAGCCATCCTTTGACTCCATAGCCCAATGGACTGAAAGCTCTCAACCTTGCCCTTAGTTTGTGGATTCCACCATTTTCCCAAAAAAAACTTTGAATCTATAACTAGCCTAAAACCTTTTAAGAACAAAGATAAATTATAAAGAGAGAGCCCTCTCTGGATGCAGATTGGCTAGATTCTGCATCTAAAAGGTTGGTTTGTGGTTACCTCGGGTATACTTTCCTCTTACACAACTTCTAGGAAAACCTGAGTGATAACATAAGTAATCCAAATTTAATTGCTTTTCATCTACATTTCTTGCTTGAGATGGGCCCTCTGTAAATTGGTATCTCCACTCAACTAGTAAATGGAAAAATTAGTCTTCTCCAATGGGTTGAGATCATATAACATGTGTACCTCTCAATATTTACCAACTATGACTTTGCCTTGTTACCTCTTGTAATAATCATATTGAATGTAGTAGCCTTATGCATTCTTAGTTCATAACCTAATTTGTGACACTTAAAGGGCTCTTTTTATCTATATTCTTCATTTTTTAATATTATTTTACCCAAATTCTTGTTTCAGACCCCAAATACTCTAATATACCTTTGATTTCTCGATGGTAGGAGGACTACTCATTAACTTGACTTCTCAATTTATGCACTTCATGGGCCAACTCCTCATGCCACTAAGGGGGGCATGACCTCAACTAGTCCCCTACTCATACTATGAGTTTGTGAACTAGAGGTAGCCATCCCTAATTATACCTACAACATAACAAGGCTTGTAACTCATCAACAAGGGTCTTTCACTTTGCATGTGATCCAGGTGGATATTGGTGGTCACCCGCCTATTCCACTTGGGGCTCCACCATTGTCTATTTCAGTTTTTCAGTTTCGACACAGTTTACTATTTTTAGCATTTTTTCGGGTCCTAAACTTCCGGAGCCGTTTTGAGGCCCTAAAGGACGTTTTTTGGGAAAACGGAGAGCAACATGGGTCCATGGACCGATGTTTCTCGTTCCAAATTTGTAGTCCTCGGATAGATCTTTCTAACGAGGTATGTTACGCGTCAAACGGAGATCGTATGCCAAAGTTACACCCCTGGGAAGTTGAAACACCAATTTACCCAAACGGGGCCCACAGTTTTGGCGCTTCATCTCCTAGGGTTAGGGTTTTGGATGTTTAGGATTTCCCATTGTTTCTAAATAATAAATAGGCCCTCGAGCCTCATTGTAACTCAGTTCAGAGGCCTGTAGCCACCACATCTCTTCTCAGAGATAGCTACCAGTGCCCTAGCTAGTTTTATTTCCATTCTGTCTGTAAGCAAATTTCAGTTCTTTACTATTAATGAAATGAAGTGTTATTTCCGCTGCATCTCTGTATTTATGGTTATATGTTTATTTTGTTGCATTCCTGCATAAATCCGGATCAGCATGCAAGTGTAAGACCATTCTACATCTACTACTAAATGCGCTTCACCTAGGGTTTTATACTTTCTGGTAATGTTGATTCTATTATTTTTTTATTTTACATTAATAACATGATATATATGGAATAAGTGCTAACTCAATAATTCAACAAAATAAACAATATCATGAATTACTATTACTCTAATTAAATATGTTATCAATGTTCTACGCTAAGTAAATTGGCTATCACCCTACAATAATTAATAATAACCTACAAGTGATTTAATAATATAATAATAAGTATTTGAAATGATATCAAATTAAATCATAAAAAGAAGCAACTACAAGATTAGAAAATGTTTCTAATATGCAATACTATGTTAGTCTTATTCTATTCAATGTCTATGCAAAATCATTGTTTTATATTTCTGTATCATTCAGCATCCCTTAATACCTTGATGTTTCAAGTTTTTAAAGTGAATTCACCACAATAAATGGGTCATATTACTCTATCTACCTCCCTAGAAGCCTCCAATAGTGAAAAACCAGAGTTATGATACCATTTTGTAACAACCATAAAAGTGTTACACTTAAATTCTTTTTCTTTGATATCAACAATTTTGTTCCTTTCAAATTCTTTTTCTTTAATACTAACCATTCTACTTGGAGTTTGCAATTCATTCAAGCAACCAAATTTATGTGCCTAACAAAGAACACAATACAAGAGTCATGCCATGAATACATAAGGAGTAAACATTCAACTAAATTAACTAAGAAAGATAATTAGATGATCATATTTAATACATATATTTAAAATACACGAAGTCCATAAGCTCTTTATAATCCAAGTGTTGAACTACAAATGCTTCAAATCCCATGAACCAATCTTAGATCAACATGGGTGGTATTACACCTAAGAGTTGATTTTCTTCTTAATCAATACAATTACTTTCACAGTGTTAACCCATGAGCAAGAATAAGCTTAATAAAAAAAGAAAATTCAAACAAAAAACACTCAAAAAAAATTAAACATATTTAAATGAACAACACAAACAAAATTTCAACATATTAAAGTTGATGTGAAAGAGATCCTCCCAAACTTAAACCACCTCCCAATCCCAAAAATTATGACATACATATGTCTTTCAATCTAAACCATAGCAACTACCAACAACTTGGTGTGACTTTCAATTTCAACATATTAAACTTGATGTGGTGGAAATGCTCCCAAACTTAAACCACCTCCAAATCCCCAAAATTATGACATACATAAATCTTACTTTCAATCTAAACAATGGCAACTACCAACCACTTGATGTGACTTTCAAAAGCTGAAGCTCTTACATTCTAAATGCCATTGACATGATAATTCATGGGGTGATAAAAGTCAATAAAGGCAAGTTATAATGCATACCAATAAGGTGAACTTTTTGTATTTTAACGGAGAGATGGGTTGTATGACCAAAAAAAACAATCCTCTCAATCAATTTTAATAGAGTGAGGGACCCCTCTATCTAAATCAAAGCAAACATTCAGTGGACAAGAACACATGGAGACACGCAAATTTCTAAAGGCTGAAGCTTTTGTTAATTTTGTCTTCCCACATTGTCTATAAAAATAAAATTCTAATCAGCTACGTACAAATACTTTGGTCTTTCTAATAAACAAAATGCGATCGGAAGATTTGACATGGAGACTTATGAAGCACGGAATGCACGTGTCAGTAGCGCACTAAAACACTCGATAATGATAGATAAGGATGGAATTTAGGCTGACACGTGCATTAAGTTTACCTTTTTAGGTCATAAAATATTATTGTGATTATTAAAGTTTGGTTTATTTATATTATTATAGTATATTTTGTTTTTTCAAAGCTTGGTGGAACTGTATTTTAATTATTTTCAATAATCCCTATTTATTGTCTTAATAAAATACCAGCACTTGATTACCATCTATTGTCTTAATAAAACACTGATCATTATCTATACTATCTATTCTTTTAATAGAGCACCAACACTAGAGCATCGACACCCTGTATTGTTTTAATAGAACACCAGATCACCATCTATCCAAAACCATTCAACATATTTTGTTTATTTATTTATTTTTTTAATAGAATTATAAATTTAATTAAATAAAATTATATATTCAAATAATAATATATTTTATGTTAATGTATATTATTAAATTAGTGAATAAAAATGATTTTCAAATTTCAGTATTTATGACAATGATATGATATACACTTAGTATATGATGACCATTGATATCCACTAAAATCTATATGGTCTATCAAATGTTAAGAAGGCAAGAGATTATTTGGATTTTTTTGACATTTTATTTCAATGCTCAAATCCAAAAACACTATAGTTTTGATGACTTTTTAAGAAACGTGATAGTGTGACAAGTACTTTGAAAGTTAGATTCAATGTGAATATAAGATGGACAATCTAAGAGAAAATGATTTTCATCTTCAACCCTTTTAATGTAGAAAATGTGCTAAACTCTTTCACATAAAGATTTTTTAAAACCATAAGGAAGTTGTTTAATATGCAAAGTTCTAGTACCTTCAAGTTTTTTAGGGCGTTGAATCTATTTATGGATACAAAAGTGCATTTTAAATAATAATAAATCACAATGTTGCTCAAAATTGTATTATTGAATTTCAGTTTAAAAAAAATAATTTCCTCTATTTGTTAAATTGTCTAGATAAACTATTGCTTATATATCTTATTGATTTTTCTAATTAACTATAATATTTAAATAAATTAAACTAATATAAACTATTTTTTTTCCATGGAAAACAATCGTAATTTTATTCAACAGCAAAATTACATTTCGCAGATACTTGAGGCACTTCAAATTTCAATATTTATGACTATGATATGATATACACTTAGTATATGATGATGATTGACATCCACTAAAATCTATAAGGTCTCTCAAATTTTAAGAAGGCAAGAGATTATTTGGAATGTTTTAGCATTTTATTTCAATGCTCAAAAACCATTAAGAGAGACTTTCCAAAAACACTATAGTTTTGATGACTTAAAAGTTTAAGAGACTTGATAGTGTGACAAGTACTTTGAAAGTTAGATTCAATGTGAATATAAGATGGACAATCTAAGAGAAAAGTATTTTCATCTTCAACCCTTTTAATGTAGAAAATGTGCTAAACTCTTTCACATAGATATTTTTAAGAATCATAAGTTTAAGTTGTTTAATTTCCAAAGTTTCAGTGCCTTTAAACTCTTTCACATAGACATTTTTAAGAATCTTAAATTTAAGTTGTTTAATATGCAAAGTTCTAGTACCTTCACGTTTTTTAGGCCGTTGAATCCATTTATGGGAACAAAAGTGCATTTTAAATAATGAAAAATCAGAATGTTGCTCAAAATTGTATTATTGAATTTTAGTTTTAAAAAAAAAAATTTTCTCTATTAGTTAAATTGTCTAAATAAACTATCACTTATATATCTTATTGATTTTTCTAATTAACTGTAATATTTAAATAAATTAACTAATATTTAAACTATTTTTTTTCCATGAAATAAAATCGTAATTTTATTCAACAACAAAATTACATTTTGTAGATGCTTGAAGACATTACAGATACATCAGCTGAAGGCAGACCAAAAAAATGCCTCATGAGAATTCAATAAAAAGACTCAGAATCCAACAATAAAATAAAGCACACAAGCCCGTAGAAAACCCCAAAGGGCACACCAGAAACAACCCCAAATAAACCCAAAAATTAGAAACACACAAGCTCGACACAGAAGAAACCCAAATGGGCTGCATAAAAAATGTCCAAAACAGGCAACAAATACATAACAAACAACAAAGCCTAAATACAAGTCACCTAACAAGAGAAAAAACCGCCCAAAAAACGCATGAAAGCCCAGATAAAATCTGTGACAAAAAAAAGCCTAGAAAACGACCACAACTGCAACAGCAACACCATAGAGCACAAAAAGAAACCACCACAAACCCAAACCAAGTAACCTACCAATGCTGAAACTGACCAAGGGATACACAAAGCTGGAGAAAAAAAAGACGATGTAGCGGGCATACTCCATCCCCTCGACTCCCTACAACTAAGTTGAAACGCCCCACACCCCTCAACTCCCTTTGCAAAAACCGAGCCAACATCAAGAAGCCAAACAACACGACGAAGATGACCCGAACATCTGCAGCGGACAAAAGCACCTATGGTGACTGTGATCGAACCAAAACAGAGAAAATAAGGCTACAATGGTAAGGGTTCCAAATATTAATTCATATTAATTCCAAATATACCAAATATGTTAACCTCATTGTTATTCATATTAATTCCAAATATAATAAGCACTATATTTAATAGTGCGAAAACCAGTGAAATCATTATATAAAATGAATCTCTTATATTTATTTGTAAAGAACGATAATAAATTTTCGAGTTGAAAGCAATGGATTAAATATTATGTTAACAATAAGTTAAAATAATTAATTAACAAAATTACAATATTAATAGAATAAAATTAAACTATATATAATTTTATTATTATTTTAGAATTTTTATATATTTTATAAGAAGAATAATAATAATAATTGAAGTTTAGTTTTTTTGGGCAGTTTAATTTGTGAAAAAGAAGTGTTATGTACATGGAGGTTGAAGGTTCAAATCCCTCCAATTCACCTATACTTGTGGAAGAATCATTTGTAGGCATTTAGAGATATTAAACTTGTGTCTCTTGAATACAATGCCAACCCAATTGTTGATTCCTCTCTCTCTCTCTCTCTCTCTCTCTCTCTCTCTATATATATATATATATATATATATATATATATATATATATATATATATATATAAAGTTTAAGGTCATGGCTAAGTTAGTCATCAAAATAGTGTATGAGATCCTTTTGTTTATGGAATAAAGGACTGTATCAAAATACTGACCAATTCCTTTCTAAGTTATCTAAGACTATAAAGCTCTAGCAAATACTTTCTAGCTATAGTGTTGGTAGTTCTCGTGGAGGAAGCAATATAAGGGTGGTGTTCAATCCATTTCAGGTAATCACTTTCATCTAGGTTCTAAAGGATTTGTAATTGTTTAGTCGGGGCACATAGACATGGCTCGAAATATGGGTAGATTTCTTACTCACTATCCATAATTTTTGGGATGAGGTGGTGAAGATGTTGAGTAGCATTGGTACCTGTGTGAAGTTGTTTGGAGGGCTCGACAGATTCCTAATGCCACTAAAATTATTGAGTTCAAAACTAGTCGCAAGGATAGGGCACTCCATTGGTTTATTAAGTGGATTTATGCAAATCCTAATGCCACTATGGATGTTGTTAAACAAGAATTTCCTTAAGAATTTAAGTTACCTCATTCTAATTAGTAAAGCTTGGCAGAATTATTGGATATTCATCAACGGGAGGGAGAATATTCTTGGCAGTGCATGCAAATATTGAAATATGCTATTAACAAACTGTCATATCCTATTGATCCTCATCATTATAGGGATTTTTTTATTAAATCTTTATTATCTATGACTAGGATTTCGTTGTCACAATAGAAGATCGACACACTGTAGGATGCTTTAGAACATGCAATTTAGATTGAAGCAATGCAGTATACCCTCAGGATTACAAACTGGGTGCTCCTTCTACTGATCCTGCTATTATGGGACTCCAAAACCAGATTGCTACTCTTACTAAGAAGATCAAGGATCTTGCTCCTACATGACATGTGCGACCTCAAGTTTGGTGTACACAGTGTCAATTTGAAGGACATCATGTCACATAATGTCTGGGGCTCATGGGTCCTAGACCATCCGTTTTTCCTATGGGACCTCCTCTGCCGCCACTGCATCATCCCATAGTTGTGTAATTTTATTTAGCAATGTCTTTCCAAGTTCCATCTCAATATCACATGTTCCTTTCGCATCAAGGTATTTCAATGAATGAGTATTTTGAAATTTGTAGGTATTTTGGCCACTCATCTCGATTATGTCCTATTTTACAAAATTATTCCAATGTGCCCAACAATATGTTTTGTGAATTCTGTGGCTAACCCAAACATCACACATATCAATGTCGGTCCATAGATTTGGTTGATCGCCTAGATCATACAAATTTTCGTGTTAATGAATCTCCTCGAGGATGAGGAGGAGGAGCTCTAAGGCGAGGAAGAACAAGAAGAAGAGGCCCAATTAGATGTTATAACTGTGACCAAGAAGGTCTTATCACAAGAGAATGTCCAATGCTAATAAGACCTTGGTATTCACATTTTTCAGGTGAATACACATGCTATATAAGATTGTCCAAAGTTTATTTCCCCATGGAAAGAACATAACCAGATGAAGGGAGCTAACTTGATTAATGTTGAACCATGAGAATGAGAGCTAGCAGTGCAACACTCGAATATTAATATTGTGACCAGAGGAGGGAAAAGAACTAGAGCTAATGTTGGAACCTCTGAACAACCAACTGTCATAAGGTCAGAATCACCGAAGAAATATTATGATCCCAACCAACAGAAAGAATACTATAAAGATGCAATTGAATTATTCTGGAAAGTAATTTCTTCTCAAGGCCCTCGGTTGAGCAGCCAAAATAAGTGCAGACCAAAAGTCCTAGATCCTCACGAGAGATATCCCAACCAATTTTGGAATGGTTTAAGTTATTATTAAAAATTATGAATAATGAGAAACTTGATGGTTAGTTGTGAAAAAATATAAAATATGTTGTGAAGGATTATCCATTTTCATAAGAACTGTTGGAAATATTGTCATTGATGGCAAAGGAGCACAAAGGAGCAGCACCAGAACTATCATTAAGGAAAAGGAGCAAAGAAGAAGATCAGGTAATAATGCAGTAAGAAAGCATAAAAGAGAGACAAAGGAGAAGCAAAGAGGCAAGGAGCAGCATTAGACCATCATCAAAGAAAAAGGAACAGAGAGGAGCAACTTTAGAATAAAAAAAAGCAAAGGTAGCAAAGGAAGTTAAGGTAGAAAAGGAGAAAAGGCAACAAAACAACAAAATCAGAGTCATGAATGTGTTGGGTAGAGTCGTGAACATGTTGGGTAGAGTCGTGAATGACAAGCAGGTTGAGTCGTGAATGCTAAGCGGGTCAAGTCGTGAATGTGGGAAAATTCGCGAACGAGTCAAGTATTATACGAACAACTAGAAAGAAATTAATGAGCACAACCAAACAAGCAAAGTTGGAAAACCGGAGTAAAGATACAGGGAGGACCATTGGATCAGGGCATTGATCAACGATGGAGGTTAAGTTGCATATCGCATATCAATGAGTTTTTTGTTTATATGTTAATAAATAGGAAGTTAAAATGTTTAAGTTGCGATGCGAAGTAGATCAACAAAGGAGCAGCGTGGATCGTTGGATCTGGGCATTAATCAATGATGGAGATTAAATTGCATATCTCACATTAGCGATTTTTGTGTTTAGTGCTAAGAATTCGCATGATAAATTATTTAAGTTGTGATGTAAAGCAGATCAGGAAAGGAGTAGTGTGGACCGTTGGATCTGGGTATTGATCAACGACAGAGATTAAATCGCATATCACACATTGAAATTTTTTTTTGTTTAGTGCTAAGACTTCACACAATAAGTTAATTAAGTTGTGATGTGAGGCAGATTAGCAAAGGAGTAGCATGGACCATTGGATCTAGGCATTGATCAATGATGAAGATTAAATCGCATATCACACATCAGCGATTTTTGTGTTTAGTGCTAAGAATTTGCACGATAAGTTATTTAAGCTGTGATGCAAAGTAAGGGCGATGACATGGGAAGATGATGTGGCAGATGATGTGGCCCCGACCCCACAGATCGCAAGAAATTTATGATGATGTGGCAGTGACATGGCAGGGTGACGTGGCACGATGACGTGGACCTGGCCCGCATATTTCACATCACATATCACATAGGATAAGTTTATTGTTAAATGTTAAAAGTTGCGGGTTGCGACGGGGAGTTCGTTGTGATTTGCGAAATCGCAAAATCGCAAATATTGCGAAATTGCTATAATCTAAAAGTTGTGAAGTGTGATAAAGAGGCCCAGATGTGATGTAGCACCAAAGACAAATTGCAAAGGATTTCAAATCTAGATGTAAAGCCCTTTCTGTGTTAAATTGCATCAGAGGAGGAAAAGGAGAGTACAACGTAAAATATATGAAACGTGAAGTACGATTTTTTAAGCGGACGTGATGTGGTTCAAAGGTGAATACTGATATATTTCAGGTCCAAGGTTTAATTTGTTTGTGTTGGTTTTATGAAGAAAACCATGGAAGTGGAGGTTGACTCAGGTTATAAAGGAAAGGCCTGAATGCATGAAAAAGGACCTGGAGCTCGTGCATAACAGTGTTATGTGGTTGCGGCTGTGCATTAAATGGAAAGGATGAATGCAAGAGAATGGAATCAAGTAGAGAGACCCAGCGTTGCATGCAGAGAAGTTGAACGTTGCATTTAAATATAATAGGTAGAGTCGGGAAAAAGAAGGGAACAGTAGGAAATGTTGGAAATGCAATAACATGGGTCGAGTCGGGAAAAAAGGTGGTTATGCAACACAGTTGGAAATATAACTGCAGAAACATAAAAGAAAAAGGGACAACAAGCAGAAGAGGACAAACACACAGCAAAAATAAGAAGTTTAAAGGGCTGAGTAAAATATTTGATTGTAACTGTAATTGTACTAATTATTTTATATTGTTTGTGATGCAAAGGCAAGTATCAGTAGGCATAGGAAAATTTACTCCATGAGTACTCTAATGATTACTTTTGATGTAATATCCCGATCTGAAGAATGAGGAATGAAATGGGTGGAAGGAAAAGAGTCTGGTCTGATCACTCCATATTCCCTATAGAATGCAAACAGTCATGAAGTTATCTGTATAAAACAGGTAATATAAGTATGCAGAAAGTGATGAAAATAGAGAGAGAGAGAGAGTGTGTGTGTGCAGCAAAATTGAAGAGAGTTGAATATTGTTATAAAGTTGCAAAATGGAAGAGAACATAAGAATATAAGAAATCTGTAGAAGTTTGGAGAGTGAAATAATAAGAGAGGACTGATAGAGATTTTGTGCATATCATGAGCTAATATTAAGCAAATATGAAGGCTGAAAAGGAAGTAGTGAAGAAGGAGTAAAACAGAGCTGATATCCAGGTAAACCAGCATATGATTTTATTGTAGTGTGAGGGAGTTGGTGCTTCCATATCAAGTTGTAGCTTGATAGATGTCCAAATAGTCGGGCTGAGGTAAAGTGTGCCTCCCGTGTCCGGGCCAGGGAAGTCGGGTTGGAGGTAGCAACCTCCGTGGGTTGTAGTCCAGTAAAAAATACATGGGAGTTGGTGCTTCCTGTTTTTGAATTTGTAGCTGACATTCTTCCAAATGAGTCGGTTGAGGTAGGAGCCTCCTGTGGGTTGTAGCCTGCAAAAAATACATGGGAGTTGGTGCTTCTGTTTCAAGTTATAGCTTGATAGATGTCCAGTTGGAGCTGGTTGAGTTAGGAGCCTCCTGTGGGTTGTAGCCTACATAAAAATACATGGGAGTTGGTGTTTCCATTTCAAGTTGTAGCTTGATAGATGTCCAGTTGGAGCTGGTTGAGGTAGGGGCCTCCTGTGGGTTGTAGCCTGCAGAAAATAGATGGGAGTTGGAGCTTCCTTGCAATTTGTAGCTTGCACAATTTGAGGTAGTAGCCTCCTGTAGGTTGGAGCCTACAGAAAATCAGTGGTGAGAGGGAGTTGGAGCTTGCCTTTACATCACAACAATAATAAGATGTGGTTTTATCCATTATGGGTTTCCACTTATATCTGTTGTCTATGTGCTTGTTGATTGTGTGTTGATGTGATGTTTTAATTTGCTTAATTACTTGCTCTAGACACATTAAGTTTGTTTATTCATTATGTATTAAGTTTCTTATGAATTGAAGGTGTAATTGAGTTGAATGAAAAGAGTTTTAAATGTCCATGAATGTACTAAACTGATTCACCCCCCCCCCCTCTCTTAGTTTAGCTCAAAGTTCATCAATTGGTATCAGAGTCGGTTCCTTTGGTGTAAGCCTAATAGCTTGAAGGAGAGCTAGTTGAGTAATGGACTATCAAAATGTACCCATGTTGAATAAAACAAACTTTCCAGAATGGAGAGATAAGGTTAAAACAACTTTAATACCTTATGAACCTGAGGTATGGAAGCTTGTATGTGATGGTTACTGCACAGACTCTCCCTCTTTGCAAGGACAACAGTTGAATGCCAAGGAAAAATGTGTGATATATAACAGTCTTCATAACAAGGATCTTGATTTAATAATGGATTTAACTTCTGAAAAAGGAATCTGGAATAGATTGCATATCATGCATGAAGGAGACACTAGTGGATTCATTATCAAGAAGGAGAAGATAAACAAGAAGAAGAAAAATTCCTTTCAAAAGGAAAAGGGTCAATCAAATTAGATACTTGCTAGGGTGAATGGATGTGAGTACCATGAAGAAATTACAGCTGAGGAAAAATCCAAACTTGACACAGCCTTGAGTGAAATAGAAAGATTGAAGAATGAAAACAAAAACCTTAAGACACTGGTGCAAATATGTGATGAGATAGAATATGAAGATAAGGAGGAAATTGTTTGCTTGAAGGCACAACTTGAAGAAGCAAGGAAAGTAGAAGACACTCTGCTGCAGAAAATAAGAGAGAAAATTCTGGAATGTGGAAGATTGGAAGAAGAGGTGGTAAGCTTGAGGATGGAATCAGAGAAGACCCAAATTGAACTAATTATGAATATTCCACAAATGAAAAGCTCTGGATAGTTGGACCAGATTCTAAATGCTCAAAGGTCTCCTCTCATAAAGGTTGGGATAGGCTATGAAGTAGAAACCAGTAATTCCAAGGTAGAAGATAACAAGAATATCATTTTTGTAAAAGATGTAAAGGATAATGAAGCAGATCAAAAGATTCCTACAGAAGTAGAAGCCAACAAGAACATGATTTGTAAAGAAACAAACAGAAACAAGCAGCAACATGAAAGGATAGAGAATTAGAGGAAGAAACAGTCAGCTGCTAAAGGATCATACACTCCTAAGGATGAATTGAACAAATTCGGAAGATTTCAAAGGAGGTTGCTTCCTCCTATGAGAAGTATCACTTGTTTTGACTGCCACAAACCTAGACATACTGCGGCATACTATAAGACAAAGCAAATCCAGTACAACCAAATAAAGATGTAGCCAATGAAAATACTACCTCAAGCAAACAAATAGAGAAGAAAATTTATCACCAGGTACACAAATCATTTCCATGGCTACTCTTATGCATGCAATGGTTTTGGACATAAACTTGTTGAATGTAAATTACGTTCAAAAGGAAGCACAAAATATTATACATCAACTCAAACGTACCTTGGTAAAATAAGATGTTATGTATGCCAAAAGCTTGGTCACAAAGCAAAAGGCTATAAGCTGCCATACACATTAAATAAATCTAGACAGATGATGGATTCCAATCAAATCAGACAAAGCTATGAATCAAAAGGAAGTGAAAACATTATGAAGAACCCCAATAAAGTATGGAAGGAATAGAGAAAGGGTGATCTTGTTACTTCAATAACATAATGAATCCATCACATTCACAGGGGGAGCTGCTCTAGGAAGAAACACAAATATCCAGCCAGTAATAGATAAGAAGTAACATCCTAGGGAGAGAGAAGTTCATAAAAAGTCCCCATAAAATTATTCTAAGAAGAGCTCCTTTGAATAAGAACAACTAAAATTTCAAGAAGGGAATGGACAATTCCTTTGATAGAGAATTATAGAGGAAGAAGGATACATGAAGCATTCAATAGCTAATAGGTTGATGGAAGGAGAGAAGGAAGCAAGCAACCATGGTGGTAGAGGGAACATCAGCCATGAACATGTAAGCTAAGAAGACAATGACACACTAAGTGATGAATGGTTAAAATCACAAAAAATTATGTTTCAAGCTATAGAACTAGAAATATCCATAGAGCATGATCACATTGTGCATCACACTGCAAGTGTTAACAATGAAACAAAATTAAGAAGGATGAGTAAGAGAAATGTTTATAATAATTATATCATTACATCATTTATCAATATAAGGCCCCCTTATAGGAATGAAGTTAAATGAGTGATAAAACTATGAGTTGTCTACCCTTTTAGATTCCAAGTAAAGAAATTGAAGATGTCTTCCTGAAGATCATTATGTTAGAACAGTTGAATTGTATATAGAGCAACAATGATTCTGGAGCAGTCCTAGAAAGGAATATGCAATTACATTCTTTTAAAAATAGAATGAAAAAATAAGCAAAAGGTTAATGATGCCAGGATCAGAATCTGTATATTGATGATTGTTTTTTATAACACTGGAGAGCTCAATAGTAGAAACTATGAAGGTTGTCTTAACTGTGGGTGTATGTGTGAGCTGAAGTGAAACTACTACATGGATTATCAATTGGTACCAATTGGTATTTGGAACAATTCCTATCAGTAGAATACCAAATGTTGTTAGTGGAGCAGTGGTATGGTAAAGGTCCATAGGATTAGAGTAATATAGCAGAAGTACATCAAGATAGTATTCCCAGCGATTATCAGCATTATAGTATATGTGGATTAAGCTCTGGTTGCTCTGATTATTAAAAAAATATTTTCTGATTGTAAATATTGGAGAATTTCGAGCTACATTATTAAAGCATGGAAAGGTCAATGAAAATGCCAAAGGATCATTATCTTGTTTTCATTTGAAGTTTTATATTGAGCATTGAAGCAGTATCTATTCTTGGATATAACTACATGCCTTCCTTAAGTCAGTACAGATATATCTTCAAGGAATTTTTCTTAAGATCATTCATAAAATTGTGTGAAGTCTGTTTGCTGAGATTTCAATTAAACAACTTGAATATGTTTTACTGAAGATCATTATGATAGAACAATTGAAGTATCTGAAGTATGAAGAGCTAGTTGTGTTAATATTACTATTGAAGCTCAAGAGTCTTTTATTGTTTCATCTAAAGCCTACTTCAGTAGAAAGGAATTGTTGGTATTTCACCATTGTAGAGAGGTAGATCATTGACATACATACCCCCCATATGTCATAAATAAAATCATATAGTTGATAAGTGAGGCTGATAAATGAATTGAATGTATCTAGCCTCAGGGGTTTGTTTTAAAAATACTCTGTAGAATATTAAATTCATTGGGTCCTTTAAATTTAAATACGGTCTAGTTTTACAACAAGTTGTAAGGATTCTTGAGATTCAATGTTCACCTCAGTATCAAAGGCCTTTCGGCTGTTAGTGTAATATCCCTGTTAGCAATCTAGCACATATCACCAACAACATGTAGTAAAGGTAAACCACAACTACAAAAGATATATTGGCATCAACATATTTGAACAGATGCATACTACAGATGTGTATTGCAAAAGAAGACATATTCGATTTACAATCTTCCTCAATAGATATGTATCTCAGATGAAGATCATAATATAGACTGAAGTATATTTGGAGCAGACTTTATATGTTGTATAGAGCATTCTCAGTATTTAAGTATTATTCCAATAATGCATCTCTGATTATATAAGTCTGGTACAATTTTTTCTATGAAGTGTCCTTATCATCACTTTCAGCTTTATACAAGTGCAAGGAGTCTATGATTTGGGATGGTATCAACTTACTGTTTATATACATGCAAGTTCAATTATTCTCAAATTGTTCTCCCAACAAATCTTGTACACCAGTCTGGAGCAGCAAGGTATAAAGTCAGAAGAAGAAGGCCTATACACAACCCAGAGAGAAATAATGCAAAGATGGAAACTACACTAGGAAATGTGCAACCCTTTTCCACTGATGTCAAATGGGGAGGAAAAGTAAGCAGATGAAGAAAGGCTCTTCTGAAAAGAAAGAAAAGGAAGAAATACACTTCTCAAAATGAAAAGGGGAGGAATTCTTGGAGGAAGTATTGGAGTATTGGTGGATGTGTTTCGATCAATGCCAAAGGGGGAGACTATTGGAAATATTGTCATTGATGGCAAAGGAGCACAAAAGAGCAGCACCAGAACTATCATTAAGGCAAAGGGGCAGAGAAGCGGCAGCAATAAGGAAAAGAAGTAGATCATGCAATAATTCATTAAGAAAGCGTAAAAGAGAGGTAGAGGAGCAACAGGGAAGCAAAGAGCAACATTAGACCATCAGTAAAGGAAAGGGAGTAGAGAGGAGCAACTTTAGAATTAAAAAAGCAAAGGAAGCAAAGGAAGTTAAGGAAGAAAAGGAGCAAAGGCAACAAAACAACAAAGGCAGAGTCATGAACGTGCTAGGTAGAGTCATAAACATGTTGGGAAGAGTCATGAATGGAAAGCGGGTCGAGTTGTGAACGCTAAGCGGGTTAAATCGTGAACGCGGGGAAAGTCGTGAACATGGGAAAAGTCGTGAACGAGTCAAGTATTATATGAAAAACTAGAAATAAACAAATGGGCACAACCAAACAAGAAAAGTCGGCAATTGGAGTAAAGATACAATGAGGACTGTTGTATCAGGGCATTGATTAACAACGGAGGTTAACTCGCATATCGCATATCAGCGAGTTTTACCTTTATATGATAAGAAAACACAAGTTGAATTGTTTAAGTTGCGATACGAAGCAAATCAACGTGGACCGCTGGATCTGGGCATTGATCAATGACAAATATTAAATCGCATATTGCACATTGTCAATTTTTGTGTTTAGTGCTAAGACTTTGCACGACAAGTTATTTAAGATGTGATGTGAAGCAGATCAACAAAGGAGTAGTCTGGACCATTGGATCTGGGCTTTGATCAACAATGGAGATTAAATCACATATTGCACATCGACGATTTTTGTGTTTAGTGCTAAGACTTCTTATGACAAGTTATTTAAGTTGCGATGCAAAGCAGATCAGCAAAGGAGTAGCGTGGACCATTGGATATGAGCATTGATCAATGACGAGGATTAAATCGCATATCGCACATCGACGATTTTTGTGTTTAGTTCTAATACTTCGCACGATAATTTATTTAATTTGCGATGTGAAGTACAGATGATGATGTGGGAAGATGATATGGAAATGATGTGGAGATGACATGGAAGTGACATGGCAAGCTGACATGGAAGATGACATGGCCCCGACTCGATAGATCGTAGGAAATTTATGATGACGTGGAAAGGTGATGTGGCAAGGTGACGTGGCAGTGACATGGTAGGGTGACGTGGCAAGGTGACGTGGACCTGGCCCGCATACCGCACATCGCAGATCATATAGGGTAATTTTATTGTTAAATGTTAAAAATTGCAGGTTGCGACGGGGAGTTTGCTACGATTTGTGAAATCGCAAAATCACAAGTATTGCAAAATTTCTATAATCTAAAAGTTGTGAAGTGTGATAAAGAGGCTTGGATGCGATGTAGCACTAGAGAAAAATTGCAAAGGATTTAAAATCCGGATGTAAATCCTTTTCTATGTTAGATTGCATCAGAGGAGGAAAAGGAGAGTACAACATAAAATCTATGAAGCGCGAAGTGTGAAGTCCGATTTTTGAAGCAGACGCAACGTGGTTCAAAGGTGAATACGAATATATTTCAGGTCCAAGGTTTAATGTGTTTGCGTTGGTTTTATGAAGAAAACCATGGAAGCGGAGGTCGAATCGGGTTTCAAAGGAAAGGCCTGCATGCATGAAAAATGACCCGTAGCTCATGCAAAACAATGTTATGCAGTTGCAGCTATGAGTTAAACGGAAAGGATGAATGCAAGATAATGGACTCGGGTAGAGAGACGCGACGTTGCATGCACAAAATTTGAATGGCGTGTTTAAATATAATAGGCAAATTCAGGAAAAATAAGGGAATAGTAGGAACTATTGGAAATGCAACAACACGGGTCGAGTCGGGAAAAAAGGTGGTTATGCAGCACAGTTGGAAATATAAATGCATAAACATAAAAGAAAAAGGGATAGTAAGCAGAAGAGGAGAAACACACAGAAAAAATAAGAAGCTGAAAGGGTTGAGTGAAATATTGATTGTAATTGTAAATGTATTAATTATTTTATATTGTTTTTGATGCAAAGGAAAGTCTCCGTAGTCATAGGAAAAACTCCATGAGTATTGTAATGATTACTTCTGATGTAATATCTTGATCTGAATAATGAGGAATCAAATGGGTGGAAGGAAAAGAGTTAGGCCTATTCACTCCATATTCCATGTAGAATGAAAATAGTCATGAAGTTATCTATATAAAATAGTTAATATCAGTATGCAGAAAGTGACGAAAGCACACACACACACACACACACACACACACACAGAGAGAGAGAGAGAGAGAGAGAGAGAGAGAGAGAGAGAGAGTGCAACATAATTGAAGAGAGTTGAAGATTGTTAGAAAGCTGCAGAATGGAAGAGAGCAGAATAATATAAGAAAGCTACAGAAGGTTGGAGAGTGAAAGAATAAGAGAGGAATGATAGAGATGATGTGCATATCAGGAGCTGATATAAAGCAGATATGAAGGCTGAAAAGGCAACAAAAAATAAGGATTAAAACATAGCTAATATCTAGGTAAATTACCATATGATTTTATTGTAGTGTGAGGGAGTTGGTGCTTCCATATCAAGTTGTATCTTGATAGATGTCCAATTGTAGCTGGTTGAGGTAGGAGCCTCTTGTGGGTTGTAGCATGCAGAAAAATACATGGGATTTGGTGCTTTCATTTCAAGTTGTAGCTTGATAGATGTCCAGTTGGAACTGGTTGAGGTAGGAGACTCCTGTGGGTTGTAGCCTGCAGAAAAATACATGGGAGTTGGTGCTTCCATTTCAAGTTATAGCTTGATAGATGTCCAGTTGGTGATGGTTGAGGTAGGAGCCTCATATGGGTTGTAGCTTGTGGAAAATAGATAAGATTTGGAGCTTCCTTGCAAGTTGTAGCTTGCAGAATTTGAGGTAGTAGCCTCCTATAGGTTGGAGCCTATAGAAAATTATTTGTGAGAGGGAGTTGGAGCTTTCCTTTGCATCAAAAAAATAATAAGATGTAGTTTTCTCCCTTATGGGTTTCCACTTATATCTAATGTCTATGTTCTTGATGATTATGTGTTGATGTGATGTTTTAATCTACTTAATTACCTGCTCTACACACATTAAATTTGTTGATTCATTGTGTATTAAGTTTCTTATGAACTGCAGGTGTAATTGAGTTGAATGAAAAGAGTTTTAAATGTCTATGAATGTACTAAATTGATTCACCCCCCCTCTCTCAGTTTAGCTAAGAGTTCATAAATTGGTATGAGAGTTGGTTCCTTTGGTGTAAGCCTAATAACTTGAAGGAGATCTGGTTGAGTCATGGACTATCAAAATGTACCCATGTTGAATACAACAAACTTTCCTGAATTGAGATATAAGGTTAAAACAAATTTAATCTCTTATGAACCTGAGGTATGGAAGTTTGTATGTGATGGTTACTACACAGACTCTCCCTCTTTGCAAGAAAAATTTTGGAATGCCAAGGAAAAATGTATGATATATAACAATATTCATAACAAGGATCTTGATTCAATAATGGATTTAATTTCTGCAAAAGGAATCTGGAATATATTTCATCTCATGCATGAAGGAGACACTAGTGGATTCATTATCAAGAAGGAGAAGATAAACAAGAAGAAGAAAAATTCCTTTCAAAAGGAAAAGGGTCAATCGAATGAGATACTTGCTAGGGTGAATGGATGTGAGTACCATGAAGAAATTACAGCTGAGGAAAAATCCAAACTTGACACAGCCTTGAGTGAAATAGAAAGATTGAAGAATGAAAACAAAACCTTAAGACACTAGTGTAAATATGTGATGAGATAGAATATGAAGAAAAGGAGGAAATTGTTGGCTTGAAGGCACAACTTGAAGAAGCAAGGAAAGTAGAAGACACTCTGCTGCAGAAAATAAGAGAGAAAATTCTGGAATGTGGAAGATTGGAAGAATAGGTGGTAAGCTTGAAGATGAAATCAGAGAAGGCCCAAATTGAACTAATTATGAATATTCCACAAATTGAAAGCTCTGGATAGTTGGACCAGATTCTAAATGCTCAAAGGTCTACTCTCATAAATGTTGGGATGGGCTATGAAGGAGAAAACAGTAAGTCCAAGGTAGAATATTACAATAATGTCATTTTTGTAAAAGTTGTAAAAGATAATGAAGCAACTCAAAATATTCCTACAAAAGTAGAAGCCAGCAGCAAGAAAATAATTTGTAAAGAAACAAAAAAAAACAAGAAGGAACATGAAAGGATAGAGAATTAGAGGAAGAAACAGTCACTGCTAAAGGCTCATATGATCCTAAGGATGAATTGAACAAATTCGAAAGATGTAAAAGGAGGTTGCTTCCTCCTGTGAGAAGTGTCACTTGTTTTGACTACCACAAACCTAGACATACTGTGGCATACTGTAAGACAAATAAAATCCAATCCAACCAACTAAATATGCAGCCAATGAAAAGATTACCTCAAGCAAAGGTACACAAATAATTTCCATGGCTACTGTTATGCATGCAATTATTTTGGACATAAACTTGTTGAATGTAAATTATGTTCAAAAGGGAGCACATAATATTATACATAAGCTCAAACGTACCTTGGTAAAATAAGATGTTATGTATGCCACAAGCTTGGTCACAAAGCAAAAGACTGTAAGATGCCATATACATTAAAGAAATCTAGACAGATGATGGAATCCAATCAAATCAGACAAATTTATGAATCAAAAGGAAGTGTAGAAATTATTACAAACCACAATAAAGTATTGAAGGAAAAGAGAAAGGGGGAGCCTGTTACTGCAATAACATAATGAATCCATCATAGTCTCAGGGGGAGTTGCTCTAGGAAGCAACACAAATATCCAACCAGTAATAGATAAGATGAAACATCCTAGGGGGATATCCGTTCATAAAAATTACCCATAAAAGTAGTCTAACAAGAGCTCCTTGGAATAAGAACAGCTAAAAGTTCAGGAAGGGAAAGGAAAATTCCTCTGACAGAGAAGTATAGAGGAAGAAGGATAGCTAAAGCATTTAATAGCCAACAGGTTGATGGAAGGAGAGAAGGAAGCAAGCAGCCATGGTGGTAGTGGTAACATCAGCCATGAACATGTAAGCTAAGAAGACAACAACACAATAAGTGATGAATGGTTAAAATCACAAAAAAATATGTTTCGAGCTATAGAACTGGAAAGAACCATAGAGGATGATCACACTGTGCATCACGCTGCAAGTGTTAACAAATAAAAAAAATTAAGAAGGACGATTAAAATAAATGTTTATCATCATTATATCATTACATCATTCATTAATAGAAGGTCCCCTTGGAGGAAAGCAGTTAAATGAGTGATAAAACTATGATTTGTCTGCCCTTTTAGATTCCAAGTAAAGAAATTGAAGATGTCTTCCTGAAGATAATTATGTTAGAATAGTTGAATTTCATTTAGAGCAGCAATGATTATAGAGCAGTCCTAGAAAGGAATATGTAGTGACATTCTTTTAAAAAACAGAATGAAAGAATAAGCAAAATTTTAATGATGCCAGGAGTAGAAACTATGAAGGTTGTCTTAACTATGGGTGTATGTGCAAGTTGAAGTGAAACTACTGCATGGATTACCAATTGGTATCAACTGGTATTTGGAATAAGCAGCTTGCTTATCAGTAGAATACCAGGTGTTATTAGTGGAGCAATGATATTGTACAGGTCCTAAGGATCGAAGTATTATGGCAGAAGTACATCAAGGTAGTATTCCCAACGATTATCAACATTATAGTATATGTGGATTAAGCTTTGGCTGCTTTGATTATTAAAAAATTATTTCCTGATTGTAATATTGGAGAATGTCGAGATGCATTATTAAATCATGGAAAGGTCAATGAAAATTCCAAAGGATCATTATCTTGTTTGCATTTGAAGTGTTATATTGAGCATTGAAGAAGTATCTATTCTTGGATATAACTGCATGCCTTCCTCAAGTTAGTATGGATATATCTTCAAGGTCTTTTTCTTAAGATCAATCATAAAACTGTGTGAAGTCTGTTTTTTGAGATTTCAATTAAACAACTTCAATATTTTTTGTCGAGGATAATTATGATAGAACAATTGAAGTATCTAAATTACGAAGAGCTAGTATTGTTAATCTTGCATTTGAAGCTCAAGAATATTTTATTGTTTCATTTAAAGCCTACTTCAGTAGAAAGGAATTGTTGGTATTTCACCACTAGAGAGAGGTTGATAATTGACATACATACCCACCTTATGTCATAAATAAAATTATATAGTTGATAAGTGAGACTAATCAATGAATTGAATGTATCTAGCCTCAAGGTTTTGTTTTGAAAATACTATATACAATATTAAAGTCATTGGATCCTTTAGATTGAAAGGCAGTCTAGTTTTACAACAAGATGTAAGGATTCTTGAGATTCATTGTTCACATTAGTATCAAAGGCATTTTTGATGTTAATGTAATATCCATGTTAGCATTCTAACACATATCACCAACAACAGGTAGTAAAGGTAAACCACAACTAAAAAATATATATTGGCATCATTATATTTGAACAGATGTATACTACAGATGTGTATTGAAGAAGAATAAATATTCCATTTATAATCTTCCTCAACAGATATGTAGCTCAGATGAAGATCATAGTATAGACTGAATTATATTTGGAGCAGACTTTATATGTCATATGGAGCATTCTTAGTATTTAAGTATTATTCAATAATGCATCTCTAATTATATAAGTCTGGTACATTTTGTTCTATGAAGTGTCATTATCATCACTTTCAACTTTATACAAGTGCAAGGAGTTTGTGCTTTGAGATGGTATTATCTTACTTTGTATATACATACAAGTTCAATGATTCTCAAAGTGTTCTCCCAACAACTTTTGTACACCAGTCTAGAGTAGCAAGGTATAAAGTGAGAAGAAGAAAGCCTATACAGAACCCAGAGAGAAATAATGCAAAGATGGAAACTACAATGGGAAATGTGCAACCATTTTCCATTGATATCAAAGGGGGAGGAAAAGAAAGCAGAAGAAGAAAGGCTCTTCTGAAAATAAATCATAGGAAGAAAGACACCTCTTAGAATGAAAAGGGGAGGAAGTCTTGGAGGAAGTATTGGAGTATTGGTGGATGTGTTGCCATCAATGTCAAAGGGGGATACTGTTGGAAATATTTTCATTGATGGCAAAGGAGCACAAAGGAGAACCACTAGAACTATCATTAAGGAAAAGGAGCAGAGAAGCTGGGCTGAGTTGTGAACATGTTGGGAAGAGTCGTGAATGGCAAGCAGGTCGAGTCGTGAATGCTTGCAGGTCAATTCATGAATGTGGGAAAAGTCACGAATGAGTCAAGTATTATACGAACAACTAGAAAGAAATGGACGGGCACAACCAAACAAGAAAAGTTGGCAAACTGGAGTAAAGATACAGTGAGGACCATTGGATCAGGGCATTGATCAATGGTGAAGTTTAACTCACATATCACATATCGGCGAATTTTACGTTTATATGATACAAAATCACAAGTTAAAATGTTTAATTTTCAGTGCGAAGCAGATCAACAAAATATCAGCATGGACTGTTGGATCTGGGTAGTGATCAACAATGAAGATTAAATCACATATCGCACATCAACTATTCTTTTTTTTAGTGCTAAGAATTTGCACAATAATTTATTTAAGTTGTGATGCGAAGCAGATCAGCAAAGGAGCAACATGGACCATTGGATCTGGGCATTGATCAATGACGGAGATTAAATCGCATATCGCACATCGGCAATTTTTGTGTTTAGTGCTAAGACCTCACACGATAAGTTATTTAATTTGCGATGCGAAGCAGATAAGCAAAGGAGCATCGTGGACCATTGGATCTAGGCATTGATCAACGACGAACATTAAATCTCATATCGCTCATCGGAATTTTTTTTGTTTAGTGCAAATACTTTGCATGATAAGTTATTTAAGTTGTGATGCAAAGTACGAGTGATGACATGGGAAGATGATAGGGCAGTAATGTGGCAGATGACGTGGCCCCGACCACACAGATCGTAGGAAATTTATGATGATGTGGCAAGGTGACATGGCAGTGACATGACAGGGTGACGTGGCATGATGACGTGGACCTGGCCCACATACCACACATCGCAGATCACATAGGATTAGATTATTGTTAAATTTTAAAAGTTGTGGGTTGCGACGAGGAGTTTGTTGCGATTTGCGAAATCGAAAAATCGTAGGTATTGCGAAATTGATATAATCTAAAATTTGCGAAGTACGATAAAGAGGCCTGAATGAGATGTAGTGCCAGAGACAAATTTCAAAGGATTTCAAATCCAGATGTAAAGCCTTTTCTGTGTTAAATTACATCAGAGAAGGAAAAGGAGAGTACAACGTAAAATATATGAAATGCGAAGTGCGAAGTGCGATTTTTGAAGAGGACGTGATGCGGTTCAAAGGTGAATGCTAATATATTTTAGGTCCAAGGTTTAATGTGTTTGTCTTAGTTTTATGAAGAAAACCATGGAAGTGGAGGTCGACTTGGGTTACAAAGGAAAGGCCTGAAAGCATGAAAAAGGACCTAGAGCTCGTGCAGAATAGTTTTATGTGGTTGCGGCTGTGAGTTAAGCGAAAAGGTTGAACACAAGAGAATGGACTCGGGTAGAGAGACCCAACATTGCATGCAGAGAAGTTGAATGTTGTGTTTAAATATAATAGGTAGAGTTAGGAAAAAGAAGGGAATAGTAGGCACTGTTGGAAACGCAACAACATGGTTCGAGTCAGGCAAAAAGGTGGTTATGCAGCATAGTTGGAAATATAACTGCAGAAACATAAAAGACAAAGGGACAATGAGCAGAAGAGGACAAACACACAACAAAACTAAGAAGCTAAAAGGGCTGAGTGAATTATTTGATTGTAACTGTAAATGTATTAATTATTTTATATTGTTTGTGATGCAAAGGCAAGTCTTTGTAGGCATAGGCAAAACTCCATGAGTAATGTAATGATTACTTTTGTAATATCCCGATCTGAAGAATGAGGAATCAAATGGGTGGAAGGTAGAGATTTAGGCCTATTCACTCCATATTCCCTATAGAATGCAAATAGTCATGAAGTTTTTTGTATAAAACAGGTAATATTAGTATGCAAAAAGTGATGAAAATAGAGAGAGAGAGAGAGAGAGAGAGAGAGAGTGAGTGTAGCAGAATTGAAGAGAGTTGAAGATTGTTAGAAAGCTTCATAATGGAAGAGAGCAAAAAAATATAAGAAATTTGCAGAAGGTTGGAGAGTTAGAGAATAAGAGAGGACTAATAGAGATGGTGTGTGTATCAGACGCTGATATAGAGCAGATATGAAGGCTGAAAAGGTGGCAGTGAAGAAGGAGTAAAACAGAGATGATATCCTTGTAAATCAAGATATGATTTTATTTTAGAGTGAGGGAGTTGGTGCTTCCATATCAAGTTGTAGCTAGTTGAGGTAGGAGCCTCCTGTGGGTTGTAGCCTGTAGAAAAATACATGGGAGTTGGTGCTTCCATTTCAAGTTGTAGCTTGGTAGATGTCCAGTTGGAGCTAGTTGAGGTAGGAGCCTCTTGTGGGTTGTAGCCTGCAGAAAAATACATGGGAGTTGGTGCTTCCATTTCAATTTGTAGCTTGATAGATGTCCAGTTGGAGCTGGTTGAGGTAGGAACCTCCTATGGGTTGTAGCCTGCATAAAAAATATGGGAGTTGGAGCTTCCTTGCAAGTTGTAGCTTACAGAATCTGAGGTAGTAGCCTTCTGTAGGTTGGAGCCTACAGAAAATCAGTGGTGAGAGGGATTTGGAGTTTTCCTTTGCATCACAAAAATAATAAGATGTGGTTTTCTCCCTTATGGGTTTCCACTTAAATCTCATGTCTATGTGCTTGATGATTATATGTTGATGTGATGTTTTAATCTGCTTAATTACTTTCTCTACACACATTAAGTTTTTTGATTCATTATGTATTAATCTGCTTATTAACTGAAGGTGTAATTGAGTTGAATGAAAAGAGTTTTAAATGTCCATGAATTTACTAAACTGATTCACACCCCCCCCCCTTCTCATTTTAGCTAAGAGTTCATCATCTATTTATGCTAATCTTCCTGAAAGACACTCGAGGACATTTTAGCGAAATAAGAAGAGAACCATAAGAGAATTTCGGGTGGATTCTCATATTGTTGGTTATCAAATCAAGGATTCCATGTTAGATCTTGGTTCATATGCTAACATTTTTCCAAGGTAAACTTGGGAGGCTCTCGGGAAACCCAAATTGGTCTTCTCACCCATTCAATTATGTATAGAAAATAAGTATTATGTTCTTCCCATTAGAATATTAGAAGGTGTTGAGGTTGATATTACAGTTGTTAATACTTATGCAAATTTTGAAGTAATTGATATTATGGCAGATAAGGATCCATATCCAGCCTTATTGGGTATTGATTGGGAATTTTAAAGCTACACATTGATCGATTTAAATGGGAAACTATGACCTTTGAGGTGGATGGATTTCAGGTCAAATAATCACTGGATCTATACGAAGGGCCAAGATTTACTGAGCCCATAGATGGTGTTGAAAAACAAAATTTGTTAGATCAATTGTATCAAATGAAAGTTGGGAAGAGGGAAGATTATATCAACCCCATGGCGTCTTCATCCATCATTTAGAGAAGTATCCAAATTACATAAGTAGGATGTGATGTTGCGATGGAGGATTGGTACCAAGGGGACCACAAGCTTCATTCATGACATTGTGCAACTGATAGATGTCTCCGCTGGATTAGTACTGAGGTGCAATATTATCCTATTTTCAATGGTACTGAATTTGTTGTAAATTTTACTAAATAAGTTGACTCCCAAATAGAAGAAAATAAAAATATATCTTTGATGAAAGCTTCTTTACAAGCGAACCCTACAAGATGGTGGGCAACACATCGTGACCAATTTCATGATTGGGATACTATTAAAATTGCTATGATTTATAGATTCATACCATTAGAAAAAACCTCTAGTAAGATTCCTATATATGATGTATGTACTAGCCCGAAACAACATATCCAAAATTGTTGTTCCACTTGGAAGGATGATGGCATACTAGTTGCGATGTGGATGCATCAGTTCATTCATACATTGGGTATTATTCCATAAGACTGGTATTTGAAGGAGGAGATGAAAAGGAAAACAACAGATTGGGATACGATGATTTATCAGTTCTGTAAAGATTTTTTGTTTCATGAAACTGATGAGAAGATAGTTGAATCTCTTAAGTATATAAAGAGAGTGTTATTTTTGTCTGAGAAATCTCTAGCAGAGTGCAACAAATATGGATATTTTTCACATCAATATGAGTCGGGCTTTTATGAATTTGTAGCTTGCGGAAAAAATAATAGAGAACTTGATGATGATTTAGAATAATTTATGTATCTGTCATTTAAATAATATGAAGGGGAAAGGGAGATAAAAGAATACCTTGTTACTAATGCCCTTCATTTGCAACCCCTTGAGTTTAAAATTTTAAATATTGGAATAGACGAGAAACCCAAACTTGCTTCTATTAGTGACTACTAGGATGATCAAACTAGCAAAGAGGTATTTGATTTGATTGATTATGAAAATTTATTTCCCGATTTAGTTTCTAAATTAAAAATAATCAAAAGAGAGATTGGGGAGATGAAGATAACACTAAAACTAGAGGTGAAACTAGTTAAGCATTGGACTTACAGGTTAAATCCAAGGGCTAAGGAGAAAGTGAACTGGGAGATTGACAGGATCATGGCTGCTAGAATTATATTTCCAATTGATGAGGCTATGTGGATAAGCCCAATTGTCATCCAAGATAAAAAATATTCTTAGGAGATTAGGGTGTGTGTTGACTACAACAGTCTCAAAAATGCTTGTGTACATGAATTGTTCCCCACTCCTTTCAGCAACGAATTTTTGGAAAATGTTGCGGGAAATTAAGCTTATTCTTTTATGGATGGTTTTTTAGGTTATCACCAGGTCAGGATTGCAAAGGAAGACAAGAAGAAAACCACATTTACCATTGAATGGGGATCTTATGCATACAATGTTATGCCATTTGGGTTAAAGAATGCTCCTGCAGTCTTCTACCAAATTGTGATAACTACTTTCCGATAATATATTCATAAGTTTCTTGAGGTATACATGGACAACTAGACAATTTATAGTTTTCTAAAGAATCATTCTATCTTGCTAAGAGTTATGTTTAGCAGACGTAGATAACTTCAAATCTCTTTAAACTTGAAGAAATGCATTTTTTTTGTCCATTTTGGAAACTTATTAGGCCACATAGTGTGTAAGGAGGGAGCATGTGTGCACCTAGCCAAAGTTGCGGTGATATTGAATATGCCACCACCTAATTATATGAAGTAGTTGCGATCGAATTTGGGACATACTCGGTGTTACCGCAAGTTCATTCATAATTATTCTTTAATCAAAATATCACAGGAAAATATTTTGAAGAAATAAAAAAGGTTTATTTGGTCTGCTGAATGTGCCTCTGCATTTGATACTGTCAAGGATAAAATCGTAGGTGCACAAATTTTTGTTTATCTTAATTGGAATAAGGAATTACATGTTTATATAGATGCATCCGGAATTGCGTCAGGAGCTATTTTGATGCAACCTAGCAAAGGAAATTTGGATCATCCCATCTATTTCACAAACCACAAATTCTCTACTGCAGAGAAGAGTTATACAACTACAGAGAGGGAGGCTCTTTCTATGGTGTACTCTCTCCAAAAGTTCTACCATTATCTGTTAGGAGGTCCATTTAAATTCTTTACAGACCATTCAACTTTGAAATACTTAGTTAATAAACCAGTGCTTGAAGGGGTAATTTGTTATTAGATTTTTTTATTCAAGGAGTTTACCTTTGAAGTTATTGTCAAATAGGGGATATCAAATTTGGTTCCGGATCATTTTTATCACCTTGAATAAGGAGAATCGGGAGGTTCAATGACGATGAGAGGTTGTCATATTCCCACTTATTTCACATTAAAGTAGTTCCCGACTATTTTGAGGATATTGCATTATTACTTGCAGCAAGTCGATGCCTAGAGGAGTATACTTCCACTCAAAAATGACATATGGTTTTTTGTGCGACTGATTATCAGTTGATTGTAGGCCAGTTATATAAAATGGGACTTGATCATATTTTGAGGTGGTGTGTATTACATCATGAGAGGGATAATTTTCTATGGGAATGTAATGCAAGTGTTGTAGGAGGCCATTTTGGAGGGAAAGCTACTGCTTGGAAGGAATTACAAGCTAGTCTATGGTGGCCAACTTTGTTCAAGGATGCCAAGTAATAAGAAAAGCAGTGTGATGTTTTTCAATGGGTTGGTTGACCATCTCAATGCGATGAGATACCTCTACATCTAGTTTGGGCACTAGAAGCATTCGAAATTTTTTTTGTTGATTTCATTGGAACTATTAACCCACCTGCTTGTCATTCCAATGCTCGATGTATCATTACTACAACAAATTATTTGACTCGTTGGGAAGAAGTGAATCCTGTTAAATAATGCATCGTTGATACAAAAACTTAGTTCATTTTTGAAAAACTAATCACCATATTTGGATGTACCTGAATCCTTACCAGTGATCAAGGTTCTCACATTATTAATGAGGCAGTTCAGACGTTGTTGCATACCTTCATGATACAACATCACAAGGGTATTCCTTATCATCTGCAAGAAAATGGTATTGTTGGGGAATTTAACAAGATATTGGAGAAAGGTCTTACTAAAATTTTCTTTGTGAATAGGGACAACTGGGATGAATGGGTTCCAACAACGTTATGGTATTATCAAATTACAACCAAGAGGTTGCATAAATATACCCCTTTTTATTTGGTTTATGGAAGGGAAGAAGTGGTTCCAAACAAAATTATATTTCCTAATCTCTTTATTTCTCATGCCACTAAGTTTTCAGAGAATGAATCCTTTCCAAAAATGTTGCAGGAGTTATAGAAATTGGATGACCAATTATTCCTTGCATATTTCCACTAGATTGTTGAGAAAGAATGACAAAAGGATCTGCATGACTAACATATAAAGAAGAAGTCCTTTTCTGTTGGAGCCTTCATGTCTTACTTTATGATAGAAAGTATCTAAAGCCTCCTGGTATGATATAAACTTAAACAGGAACACAAAATAATAAAAATATAACCATAAATGTAGAGATGCAACAAAAATAACACTTCATTTCGTTAATATCAAAGAACTAAAATATTCTTACAGACATAATGGAAATAATTAGATCAAGCGATGGTAGCTTATCTCTGAGAAGAAATGTAGTGGCTACATGACTCTGAACTTTTTTACAATGAGGCTCAAGGGAATTTTTATTATTGAACTATAAGAGAAAAACCTAAACAACCAAAACACTAACCCCAAGAGATGGAACTACAAGCATTTGTAAGCCTTGTTGAGGTTAGTTGGGAAGCCAGCTTCCTAGGGTCGTAACTTGGTCATATTATCTTTGTTTTGTGTGTGTGATACCTCATTGGAAATATCTCTTTGAGTACTACAATATTTTTGAAGGCCCCTATTTATGGATGTGATCCTACTACATACCTAAAAAAATGTTGTTTTGGGGGTCAAAACTGCTCCAAAAGTTAAGGACGTGAAAAAAAACTAAAAATAGTAAATGCTGCTATAAATAAGGAAATTAATGAAACTGACTGGAGATTTAGGTGGAACAGGTGGGTGGTTGCTAATATCCACATAGATCAGTACTCCCTTCTTAGGAATCAATGGTCCCCGTTGAATGTAGATCCTACACGAGGTGAGAAAATTTTTGTTGAACTTGGTCCCTGGTGAACCACTTGTCCTGGTGAAGGAGTTTCCCTGCTTTGAAAACTCGATATAGTTAGATTCTCTCTTGGCAAGTGTTCTTGATATGTGTGTCCATGATATGATCATTTGTTTCATGTTCCATGTAGGATGGGTTTAACTCCATTGGTGTGAGTTGTTTTTCAATGTTGGATTTGTCTATTAATGGTGGAAATTATGGCCAAAATGTACTTCCACTGTTTTCTCTACCTCGAAATGTATAGTGACCCGACTGTAGTGCGCCTACCAAATCATTTTGGCACGCTTATTTGAAGGAACATAGAGGTGTCTAAGGTGGATTAAAAGTGCATATTGGAGGTGATAATTTGGAACTTGAATTTCTTCCAAAAGCATCTGGTATGTGTTGCTGAATTTTGGATCTCTCTTGTAAAGAGTTGACCACCCTGAAGTCTCGTTCCCACAAGAGTCAAGCATAGTGGTCAACGCCATGACCAACGGTCGGATGAGGTAGTCTAAATTTTTTTTGAGGCTGCCCTTCTTGTACTTAATGCTCAAATGTAACAGTTGTAGGTATGTGGACCATTTCTGATGGCGATCATTCTGCAACTTCCCTTGTGTCTGTATGAATTGCAGGGGTCGGTGGTCTGTGTGGATAGCCATTTCCTTCCCTAGAATTTAATGCTTCCAATTTTGGCAAGCCTTCACAATGGAATACATCTCTTTTTCATAGGCAGGATACTTTCAGATTGTGTCTGAAAGTATCTCACTATGATATGACACTAGATTCCCTTGTTGAGTAAGAACTGCACCAATCAGATAATCAGAGGCATCTGTCTGTATCTCAAATGCTTGTTGTGGGTTTGGTAATTTGAGCATTGGTGCAGAGCAGAGGCGATGCTTAAAATAGGAAACTTCCTTATTTTGGGATTCATACCAAAGTAACTTTTATTTTTCTTCTCCCTTGGTGACTTGACTCAAAGGATAAGTGATCTGAGAGAATCCCAACACGAAATTGTGGTAAAAGTTGGCAAGACCCAAAAAGCTACATAGATAGGCCAATCCTGAATGACTTGTATCTTGGTTGGGTCCACATGCACACCCCTCTCATCAATGATAAACCCCACATATTGAACTTGGATCATACCAAAAGTGCATTTATCCATATTGGCACACAACTTATGTTGTCACAGGCTTTGGAGGACTTGCCAAATATGGTGGAGGTGCTCTTCCCAACTCTGGACAAAGATCAGGATGTCATCCAAATACTCCACAATGAATGAGTTGGTGAAGGGTCACAAGATATCATCCATCATCCCCATGAAGGTTGTGGTTCATCAACCCGAAAGGCATGACCAGTCATTCGAAAAGGCCCTCCTTGGTTTTGAAGTCACCCTTCCACACATCATAGTGTTTAATTGGTACCTAGTGATAGTCAGAATTTAAGTCAATCTTGCTGAAATATTTGGGACCCTTGAGTTGTTCTAGAAGGTTATCGATCTGTCAAATTAGATACCTATTATGGACAAAGATCTTTTTCAATGCCCAATAGTCAATGCAGAGTCTCCAAGTGTCTTCCTTCTTTTGTACCAACACGATCGATCTCCCACAGGGTGATGAACTTGTCTTGACATGCCCTTTCTACAACACCTCCTGAACATGCCTCTTGATTTCATCTTTCTCTAAAATAGAGTGTCGATAGATCAGTCCATTGGGTAGCAACATGCCCCGGGTCAGATCGATGGAGTGCTTGACATGACAATGTAGAGGTACCCTTGCGAGTGAGGTGAAGATGTCCCTATACTCCTCCATGACCTTTTCCGTCTACTGCTACCGCACGAGGGAGCCTTGTATGGAGGATCTGGCTACAATATTATTCTTTCCTTAAGGGTGAATCATAAGGAAAACATATTTTCCAGTCTGGGAAATGATCTTACTGCATTTCTTTGCAGTGATCAAAGAGATGGAGGTAGGCGACGCTACTGCCGGTATCTTGTAAAAATTATTTCCCAAAGTAATAACAATAGTGTGAAGCCTAAAATCATACATAACATGCCGCTTCCATAGGTATGGTTGGCCTAATAATACATAATAAACTTCAAGAGGAGAAACATTAGACAATATCTCATCTATGAAGGGCTTGATGCTATAGGGAAGATGACACTGTTGGATGATGCAGAGATCTCATCATTGGTGAAGCCACTCGATGTTGTACGGTTGCAGGTGTGTTGTGGTTGGTAGGACCATCCTATTCACAAACTTTGTTAAAATTAGGTTCTTTAGGCCCCCGTTGTCGACAATGAATTGCAGCAGAGAACCCTTCATCCACATTTCAGAATGGAAGAGGCACTCCCCCTCTAGATAGTCGGGCTCATCCTTCTGGATCTTGGTGGTGGAAATGGTAGAACTAGGCTCTACGTTAATAATATACTTCTCTTTGTCATTCCCCTTGTCGGGTTTTGACTTTGAGTCAAAACATGCATCTAATTACCAAGCCTTCAACTTAGACGCTAGTTCCTTCTTGGCCCAAAACTCACTTGTGATGTGAGTGGGGCTCTTATGGAACTCATGCCATTTTCCCATGTCCTTCTTTGTCTTCGCGATGTTTTTATTTTCTTGTGGCTTCAATGGGTTGTACTGGGTCACCCTGCCTTGATTTTTCTTTTTTTATATGGTTTGGGGGTGCCTTTCCCTTGCTTTGGATTCATAGATCCAAAGTCTTGCTTCTTCTGTTTAAATATTTGCTTGATCTTGGAAGCATATTAGTATGTTGCACTAAGTGAGGAGATGTTTAGGAACTCCATTTCCTCCTAAATTTATTTTTGAAAACAACTTCGGTACTTGAGCACCAAATGTATCTTTGAATCTTTGATTCTCAACTTTGAGTGCAGGGTATGGAACAAATTTTTTAGCTCATGCACATCGTGATCCATTTGTTGCCGCATCGTCGTCAATTATATGTACTTGTCCTCATAGCTCCCCACGGGGTAATATTGTTCCTTGATTGCATCTCAGAAATAGTTTTAAGTGGGTGCGAGTGAAGAAAGTGAGGGTTCTCTCTCATCCCTCAGTTTGCATTAGGTTTCCAACTAGTCCTTGACAGGAGGGGTGGCTTTGAGGAGCCTAAAAGTAATCTTTTCCCTATTGGAAAAATCATGAACTAAAAAATATACTTCCAATAGATTTAACCATCTAGCTATGGTGTCTACATCTATAAGGCCTTTAAATATGGGAATTTCAAATTTTAATTGTACCTTGAAGGGAGTGGCGCCTACAGAGTGACTGTCGGATGAAGATGCATTAGCTGTGAGCATTAGCCGAAGGATCTGGGAAAATTTTTCCATCATTGTGTTCCTTTGTCGCTCGAGGGATTCTTCAAGCAATATTTTGAAAGGATCTCTTTCTCCATCATATTTATTTTCTTCCGTCATGGGAGTTCGTTAGGGTTTGCGAAGTTGTTCTTGCAAAGGTTCAACCAATTTGGGCCCTAACTCCTTATACCCTGACCTCGTTGGGGACATGCAAAGAAAAATAGAGAAAGAGTAGACTGCTTTGATACCACTGATCTGAAATTAAACATGAACATAAAAAAATACATATATAAACTAAAATATAGAGATGCCACAAAAACAACACTTCATTTCATTAATACCAAAGAACCGAAATATGCTTACAGACATAATGGAAATAAACTAGCTCAGGCGATGGTAGCTTTTATCTGAGAAGTTATGTGGCAACTACATGCCTCAAAGCTGTGTTACAATGAGGCTCAAGGGCCTATTTATTATTTAGCAACAAGAGAAAACCCTAAACAACCAAAACCATATCCCCATAAGATGGAACGCCAAGAGTTTGTGGGCCCTGTTGGGGTTAGTTGGGAATAAACATCCCGCGGTTGTAACTTGGTCATATTATCTCCATTTGGCATATATGATACCTAATTGGAAAGATCTCTCTATTTACTACTAAAAATAGTAAATGCTCCTATAAAAAAGGAAATTGATGAAAACGACTAGAGGTTTGGGTGGAGCAAGCAGGTGGACATCAATATCCACATGTATTAGTCCTCCCTCCTTAGGAAGAATTGGTCCCCATTACATGTAAAACCTCCATGAGGTGAGGAAATTTATGTTGAACCTGGTCCTTGGTGAACCACTTGCCATGGTGAAGGAGTTGGCCTGCTTTGACAACTTGATATAGATGGATGCTTTGTTGGAAAGTGTTCTTGATTTTCGTGTCCATGATCCGATCAATTATGTAATGTTCCATGTAGTCTAGGTTTAATTCCACTCGTGTGAGTTGTTCTACAATGTCAGATGTGTGTAGTAATGTTGGAAAGTATGGCTGAAGGCAATACACATTGAACATTGGGTGTAGGCCAAGGAACGGTGGAATGCTAAGCTTGAAGACATTGTCCCCTAGAACCTTGGTGATGGTGTATGAACCATATCTGAGTGGGTGAAGCTTGCGATGGAGCCCAATGAGGCACTCCCTCTACAAATGTAGCCTAACTTTGTTGCCCACCTAGAACTTGTGTGGCACACGATGTTGATCATGTCATTGCTTGTACTTAGCAATGACTCTGTTCAATATGTAATGGACCTATTGGTTGATGTGATGAATGCATGTCATCTTTGGATTGGACATGAGCTGAATATTCCCGAGGAGATGCAAATGGTATGGCCACATCAATGGGACAATATTGGTTGGAATCCCAACCCCACCTAAAAGGGGTTGTGGCCAATTGAGCCATGGAGACCTCTATTGTAGCTTTGTTGTACATAGGGGAGGATTTCATCCCACGTGTGTGGATGCTTTAAGTTTTACATGCACATAATGCGTATGATCATCTTGTTGATGCCTTCTATTTGGCCATTAGTTTGGGGGTGGAAATTCATGGAAGTTAGTGAGCTTGGTATCCAACATCAACCAGTGGCTTGACCAAAATTTACTTAGGAACCTATTGTCCCAATATGAGATAATGGACTATCAGATCCCAAAGTTTACCCACAATCGTTTAAAGAAAATCTTAGTGGTGGCTTCTATTGTGATACTCTTCTTACAAACTATTAGAATGGGCATCTTATATAATTTGTCCACAACCACGAAAACAATGTCGTTTCCTTGTTTAGTAGAAGGAAGGCCTGACATGTAATTTGTGGAGATGGATTACCAAGGTCGACTAGGATTAGGAAGAGGAGTATATAGGCCTTTTTTCTTGATGGTCAGTTTAGAAATGGCACAGGTAGTGTAGGATATGATGTAATTCCCAACATCCTGTCAAAGGTTCGACCATTAAAAATACTTTTACAGTATTGCCACTATTTTCTCTACCTCAAAATGTCTAGCAACATGACTGTAGTGCTCATCCCAAATCATCTTCACACGCTCACTTGAGGAACATAGAGGTGTCCTAGGTGGCATAACAATGCATCCTAGATGTGATAATTTGGAACTTACTTTTCTTCCAAGAATGTATGGTATGTGTTACAAAATTTTGGAACGCTCTTGTAAAGACTTAACCACCCCGAAGTCTCATTCCCACAAGTCGAGAAAAGTGGTCAGTGCCATGATTGGAGGTTAGATGAGGAAGTATGCAACATTTTCAATGCGTCCATTATTGTACTTAATGTTGAAATGGAATTGTTGCAGGTATGTGGAACATTTCTGATGTCAATCGTTATGCAACTTCCCTTGTGTCTGTATGAACTACAGGGGTTGATGGTCTGTGTGGATGAAATTTTCCTTCCCCATAATGTAATTCTTCTATTGTCAGAAGGTTTGAAAAATGGAATACATCACTTTTTTATAAGTGGGATACTTTCATACACTGTCTGAAAGTGTGTCACTATGATATGCCATTGGATGCCCTTGTTGAGTAAGAACTGCACCAATCACATAGTCAGAGGCATATGTCTCAATCTAAAATAGTTGTTTTAGGTCTAGTAATTTGCACATGGTGTAGAGGAAAAGTGATGCTTCAACTTGGAAAATCCCTTCTATTGGTATTCAGACAAAAATAACTTTTCTTTCGCTCCTCCCTTGGTAATTTGACTCAAAGACCAAGTGATATGGGAGAATACCAACACGAACTTGTGGTAGAAGTTGGAAAGACCCAAAAGGTTACAGAGCTATATTAGAGTGGTTGGGGCTGGACAATACTGAATGACTTGTATCTTGGATCAATCCACATGCACACCTCACTCATCAATGATGTACCCTAGATATTGAACCTGGGTCATACAAAAAGTGCATTTATCCAAATTGTCACACAAGTTGTGTTACCATAGGTTTTGGAGGAATTTTCATATATGGTGGAGGTAATCTTCCCAAATCTGGATAAATTTTAGGATTTCATCCAAATACACCAACATAAAAGAGTTGGTGAAGGGTTGCAAGATATCGCCCATCAGCCTGATGAAGGTTGTGAGGGAATTCGTCAACCCAAAAGGCATGACCAACCATTCAAAAAGGTCCTCATTAGATTTGAAGGTAGTCTTCCACACATCAAAGGGTTTGATTGGTATCTGGTGATAGCCAAAATTTAATTCAATTTTGTTGATATATTTGACCCCCTTGAGTTGGTCTAGAAGGTGTTGGGTGCAACCCATCCTGGCCTAAATTTTGGCTAAGACTCTGCATTTTTGGAGGCAGAGTGCGAAATGTACTACGTAGCAGAGCACGAAGTGGACCGCGCAGTGAAACATTTCAAATATACCACGCAGTGTCATAGGGGCTTCGGGGTGGGTCGACGCCCCTCCTTTTTGTAAAGCACACAATTTGTAAAGGGTTTTGGGTCATAGTTTCTTGTTTTAGGGAGTCCATGGTATTTTCATGATGTAATTGTATATTTAAAGGATTGAAATGCTATGTTTAGAGAAATGGAATGATACATGGTTATGGGAAAGTCTTTGTAATTTTTATTTTGTAGCAAAGGGAAGGCTCTATAGTTGAGTGCCCAGAGACCTCAGAAGAGTCTACAGCTTAGTGCACATACAACCTAAAACTTAGTGCAGAGGTTGATACTAGTTGTATTCAAGGATTCATCATAATAAAGAAGCAGTTTTTTGAATGATATTCTGGTGTTCATATGTTTTTTCTGTATATATTTGCTTAATATCTGTTTTTACGAAGAAATTATTAAAGTTTCATGTTATGTTAGCGCAGTAATGGTTTGTGGATTTATGTGGCATGTTTATGATATTAATTGAATGTGGTGAAGTAATTTATGAGTTGTAAGCATAAGAAAATAAGAAAATGAAACATATCCTTTTCCCTCAAGTCTGCAGAAACCTGGTTTTGCATCCAACCATAGTCACTTTGGGTGAGATTGTAATATTAACGTAGATCATTGCCAAAACGGCCAGTGATCAAGGGTTTTTTTGGTGCATAGTATAGTCTAAACCCGGGTTAGCCCAATCAACCAAACAAATGGTTTCGTTGCTAGGACCAGGATCTATTTTAGGGAAATGTGGATGTGGCACCTGTCGAAGAAGGAATTTCAAGATTTGATAGGCCTAAAAGAGAGAGAGTTTGCAGATCAGGAAAACATAAATCCTCATTTGACATCCAAAGCGTGGTTACAGAAGTATATCTTTACAGATCAATACAAAATTTTCTACGCTTATTTTCCAGTGGAACTATACGAGTGGATATCAAGGTTGAATGAAAGAAAGGACTGTTTTAAGGGTGAAGAACCTATGGTGTGGACTCTTGAACTGATACAATGACTCAAGAACACTAGAAATAAGATTTCAAGGGTTGTCGATTTTGGATTGATAACATCTTAGGAGAATTTATTACTTAGTTTGCGGTAGACTTGACTATCAGCTACAACGAAGTAGAACAATGATTCTTCAAAGGACCATGAGGTAAGTATTTGAAATCTTTGAAACTTTAGATTCAGATGCTTCTGTATGAAAAGGGAGTTTTGTGGATGCAATTAGATTGCTATTTTATCTATGTTTGAAAGAAGAGAAAGTAAACGTGAGCAAGAGATCGACGCAACATGAAGTGGAAAGAGATACAAAGTAGCTACCAGAAAGAAATCTCGTGTTCAAGATTCAAATACCTTTGTAGAAACTGATTATAGTCCTCTTTTGAGTGAATCTAAAAGTGAAAGAGAAGAAAGCCACCCCCAGGTAACTTCACAGTATTACCCCTTCTATCCTGAGAGTTTGTCGAAGCCTGAATCTAGTAATAGCCAAGGAATGTGTGGTTTTCTTGTTCCCCCTACCCCGCCTACCCCCCACCCCCTCCCCCTGCCCCCCCAAGAAGAGGTATGGATGATGATATTAAGCTACCTATTTTTAGAGGAAATGGATTGGAGGATGCAGAACAATTTTGGTTTTAATGCGAAGCAGTATGGACTACGAAGAAAATCAACGATGAAAATATAAAGAAGGTGTAACGTGTTATGACACTATGTGATACATCATTGACATGGAAAATGAAGTATTCAAATAAAAAAAAACAAGCATTTGCATATATTAAGACAACTTTGGTAGGAGAGTTTAAGAAGTTGAAGTCTTAGTCATAGTGCATCAATGAGGTGAAAGAAATAAAAAAGAAACCTACTAAGTCTGTTTGGGACTTAGATCATAGGTTTAAGCTACTATTGAATAAGGTAAACTTCGACATAGCTTCGCAACAACATCAATAATGGTTCATAGGTGTGCTGCTACCACATATCAGATTTCCATCGATGAAATAGAAGATAGGAACTCAAGCTAAAGCCCTAGAGATTGCACTGAAATTAGAAACTTTTCCTATAGGAGATACCAATGCATGTATGCAAGATATTCAAAATTAGTTGGAAAACCTCAGCCTATAGATACAAAACATCAAGAAAAGTAAGGAAGTTAGAGAAGAAGTGTGGTGTATGAAGTGCAAATCGGAGGGCCATTCCAAGGAAGAGTGCCCTATCTTCAGGCATTACATGGCCGGTGGAGCACCTAATCCCTTGAATGTAAGATCTAGCCTATGGTGAAAAATATGTAAGGCTAGGGGCCAACATCATTCAGAAGACTGCTACTTGTTACAGAAATATATGCAGACACTAAGGAATATGTATTGCAAGTTCTGTAAATCAGTAGGACATGATGAAATTAATTGTTAGGCTTATGGCCTAATGATGGAGCACATTGATGCCACTTATAGAATGCAAGTAGAAGAGAAAGGATGTGAGGATAATGGAAAATGTTGTGTTCTAGGAGGTTACCAAGGGAGAGGTAGATGTGGTGGAGCTGGTCGAGGACGTGAACAAATTATTTGATATAACTGCGGCTATCCAGGTCATTTTGCAAGAAACTGGCAGAACCCCACAACGACATGTAAGTATTGTAAATCATTTGACAATGTAATTGAAGAATGTCCTGTACTTACGGAGAAGATGTAAGAAAAAAGGAACTAGCAGCCGACACAGAACATTCAAATGATGACTACTGAAAGGAGGAATGATGAACCTCAAGTTAATATTGTCACTAGAAGTGGAGCTGCGACCAATAGTGATAAGGGAGATGGAAAGAAGGAAACTGAAGGTGAATTGGTTAGAAATAATGGTGAGAAAGCTCCTATTTTTTATATTAAAAAAGAAAAAGAAGCATTTATGGAATCAAGGTGAAGTTTTATGGATGTTGTAGCTTCGACCTCTAATGCATAGCCAAATCCCAATCAGAGGAGTAATTGCGATGAGTCATCAACATCAAGGCAGAATTGAGCTCCAACATAGGATTGAGCTCTAACACGAGACCAGGATGCGACAAACTAAGTAATTATTTTAAGGTCTTTTCTACAGACTTGTATGAAATTGTTAAGGGATCAAAAGGTCGTAGAAGGGCTGCAGGATTTGATAGATTCTTGTGCATCAAAAGCAACACCGTGAAGTGATATGCGCACAGTTAATAATTTGCATGAACAAAAAAGAATTGGAAGAGAAATGAGGTTTAGTGCGAAAATAGGAGAATATGAGATGGATCAAGTTATTCTCGATCTGGGATCTGATACTAATGTCTTGATGAAGCAGACATGGGAATTGATGGGTAAGCCGAAGCTACAATGGTCACCTATTTAGTTCAGGATGGCAAATCAACAAAAGGTCTTTCCCATGTATGCTACTGCAGTGTCATTGTGATATTAGCGAGTGCACACTAATGCTGATTT